>JAOANR010000011.1:4095713-4201124 GCA_030278955.1 Hygrophila difformis
TCTAGCGCACCAGATCCCATGTAATATTGGCTCAACAACTTTTCCGGGTTCGGACACAATTTTCCATCCATCTTAGCACCTTCCTCTCTCTTTTCATTCATCATCTTCATCACTTGCATCCGAATTGTATCAAGCAATGAATACGGAGGCAGGTTCCTCGGTTTCACCACCCAGGAGTTCCAGCTCTCAATGAGGTTTGTGGTCATCACTCCCCATCTATTGCCCGGGAACATAGCATTTGCCCAACGTCACGGTTCCGAATTTGCAATGAAAGTTGAAGATAGAGGCATTGCTTGGAGAATAGAATTCAGGTGTTCACACATCTCTTCATAGGTAGCAGCGTAAGCCGCAGCCTTCAATACCCCTGTCCATTTCGTTTTATCCTTATAAGGGTACATTTTCATTACCTGCAAACACACAAAATGAAATCTATTAAACACGACACTAAGTCCCAAAAACACAACTCCGATAAGCCTGTCAACTTGAATAACAGCACACATTCTCATACCGAACAACAAACACACAACTATATGAAACAACTATCACCTCCGTTTTGAAGTTTTCCTCAAGGTGCCGTATGCATATGGAGTGATGACACCCGTTAAACACGCTTGGAATCGCTTTCATAAGTCCGGAGTGACGATCACTAAAAAACGTGAACTCTCCTCATTGATCACGTTCATTGCCGCTGTCAATTGCACTCCTCAGTTTTTTACAGAACCAGTCCCAATTTTCACATGTCTCCCACCCCCCCCACCCCCCCCCCCCCCCCCCCCCCCGCGTAACTATAAACCAAGAAATTCAGCCAGAAAAAAATAACACTATTGGTCAGTATAAAACAACTGATTCAGGGTATAACAAACACAACACTACATCTTTGAAACACCGAAGTATACGTTTAAAATACCAAACCACGACCGTAATACAATAAACTACAAACAGAATGTCAGTGGGTACCTGCATATGAAATTGTTATGAACCCACCGTTTGCGTCTTTGCCCACAGCGCCCAATATTGAACCTTTCCACTTGGACTTAATGTGTGTCGCATCAAGCTCAACAAGCGGCCTGCAACCTCTTTTGAACCCATCGAGGCACGCACGCTGCAATTGCTATGAAAACCCGCCTAAACTTCCCGGTATCCTCATGCACCTCCAAATCTGCAACACTGCCCGGGGTTTGTCGACTTCAACCTAGTGCAGAATCCCCTAATCTTGTCAAAAGCATCAAAATCAGCTCCATGTATTTCCTTCAGTGCAATCTCCTTCGCGTTCCAAGCCGTGCGATAGGTAATTTGAATTTTGAAAGCTGCCTGAATGTGGTCCACAGCTGTGTTGGGTGTATAGCTTGGGTCTCGCCTCACTTTCTCCTTGATGATGGATGCAACCCATGTTGCATTTGCCTTAGGATGTACCCTCGCTTGTAGATTGTTCACACCACAAGCATGATTCAAATTGCACTTGCGAATAGCGAATGACTCATCAGATTTATGGTGGGAAGCATAAATTCGCCATCCACATTCTTCCGTCGAACATATCACGATCACCTTCTCGCTATCATTCTTCACAAATTGGAACCCACGTCGGACTGCAATACAGTGGTTTTTGAGCACCCTACGAAACTGATCCGCATTTTTAAACCTTTGTCCTTCCCCTTTAAAAGCGTGAGCCCACAACACTGTTACATCCTCCGTGTCTTCCTCATCAAACTCATTATCGCATTCATCAACATCCTCCGTATCCGTCCTGCAATCAATAGATCACCACTCACAGCCACTACACATACCACAACAGTATACAACATTGATTCACAAACAAATCGCATTTCTCAATGTCTGCACCAATATACAGTGTGTGATAAATATTCCAATACAACATACCATGACAAAAACAACAATCTGCTACACAAAAACACGACACTGTACGTAAACATGTATAACACTGCGCAAATACCTATAACATACAAGGGCACTTTACTAAATCACTATTCCATACATACAACAGTAGAAACAATCGTGATCGTTGCATGCAAAAGAAAAATACCCCTTTACTTCCAAACACAATCATTTCCGGTGTGCACCAATGTATGTTCAGAAAATAAAACACTACAATCATGGGTTTAGGCACCACAGTGGGTTCGTTTAGCACCACATGTACCTCATTCTTTTGCTGCCAGCTTCCTTGGTCGTCACATTCATCTTGCCAAAGGACAGCCCCCTAGCATTGTTCAACCTTGCCATCCTCATTACATCTGCGTCGTGGATGAGTTCCATTGAGTATCCTCCATCGTCTACCTCATAATGTAAGCTATTTCTTATTGCACATACGTCGGGCCATTTATCCCTCAACTTTTCATACACGTCCGGAAGAAGATCCACAGCCTTAAATCGCACAAGATTCACCTCCGAATTGTAATGACAAAAAACCATAATCTCTTCCCCATGGAGTGGCTCTTCACCACAGCTCATCATACTTCTTCTCCTCCACGGATTCCTCCTAAAACACCCTAACCCTTCTCCTCGGAATGAAGAGTGTCACCAGATTCTTCTCCAAAACCCTTGCCCTTACCCTCCTATCTTCCCTCTCAAAGCACCCAGAACCAGAAACCCGCTCCCTATTCCATCTATGAACGCACCCCAACGTGGAAACTAATCCCAACCTTTTCAATCTCCAAAACCGAGCTCCTCACCGTCGTTTTTTGCCGCCTCACTGTCTTCTTGGTCACGAATTTGGCGCGAACGGAGTTGCCCAAGAGGAGAGAAACCGACCTAACCCATTGTGTGTGTGGAGGATTTCTTTCGATATTTTTGCGTAAGGAAAGAAGGAGGGAGAAAGGTAATCATGACATGTCTTGTCCAGCCACCTTTTTGCTCCAAAAGGTAAGGGTAGAAATGTAACTTCATTATTTCATTTCTTATTCCTTTTCTTTATTGCAAGGGGGATTAAAGAGGTATGTATTTCACTATTAGGTACTAATACATAACAAGAAAGGTATGTGGGGATTTAACAATAATAAGTTAAATGGGGAGGGATTTAACTATAAAAACCCTTTTAAGAATTAGTTATATGTAGTAGTATAAAAGAAGCCTGCATGGGCCCTGGGACTTGGGAGTATTTAATTAGCATTTTTTGAGTGTATTTTCATATAATGTATTTTCTTTTTCAAGCTGTTTGTTTAATTTTTAAATATATTTTTGTTAATGATATTTTTTTCTCTTGTTATATTAAAGTATTTTTTAAAATGAAATTCAGTTTGTTTTTTTTATATGAATATTTTATAATGGTGTTCTAAAAAACTTTAAAAAATATAAAAGAAAAAGACATACATGACAGTTCGTATTTTTTTTTTTTTTAAAAAGGAATATATGGTGATGGCAAAATCATTGGGAACGAGAATGTGAATTGAAAGGAATGGTCTAGAGATATAAGCGTTAATAAATTATTTATAAAAAAAAACTTAGAAATTTATAAAAGAAAGCCAACAGCAGCTCTGGTTTGAATGGATTGAGGTTTTAGCCATATAATTAAGCAATGTCTCGAGTTCGAGACTTGTATATACAAAAAATTATTTTGACAGAAACGTCATTCATTGCTCATACACATCTTCGGAGAATAGTTTTAGCTCCTATATGTCGTGGAAATAATGGGTTATTCTCCTAAACCAATTATAGTAAAAGAGAACAACGGAGGAGAGTTGACTTGAAAAGACATATTTGTCCTTGGGAATTGAAGGAAAGAAGCATGGCGGGACATGGCTGTCTTGGGCATTGGTGGGAAGGTAGTTTGTTAGTTATGTCATCGTCAAATGTATATTTTGTCTTGTCCCACTATTTACTTCTGAAAAGCCCTCTTACCAAACACCCCCTCTTCTTACATTACATATGAAAAAGGGGCAAGAAAGAAGGAGGGGTCTAGTTTTTGTCTTAGTTGTTTAAATGGGAGGAATATCTCCAATTTCTACTTTCAACAAAATGTAAATTTATCAAGATGTTTAGATAGTGTTGAACAAGCAAAGGTAAAATTTGACAATATTTTTGGTAGAATAGTGTGGTAAAAATATGTGGACATAATAAAGGGAATTTAAATATTGAGCATATTAGTGAATTGAGATAAAGATGAAATGATTTGATTTGTTAACGGAGAGAGGATATTTAATAAATAATTAATTTAAATGTATCATTTAGTTAAAAAAAAAGAACAAAAAAATAATAATGCATTTTTTATATATATACTTCCTCCGTTCTCAAATCTTTTTTACATACCCACTGCGCACGTAGTCCAATACACATTTTGAATCAATAATAACTCAAGTTCGGTATATGTAAAAATTCTAAAAGTTCGATATTTAAAAACTACACGACGAGACGAATCTAACAAGATCCCTCTTGACTATATTTTAACTTGTATAACTATGATAAAACTTTAAATCAAAGTACATGGGTGAATAGTGCTCCAAAACCAAATGTATCAAACATTTGGAAACGGAGTAAGTATAAAAAAAAGGTAGGGTATATAACTATGCAATGTAGGGTTCATGATTTGATTTTATTTGTTCAAAATATAATTATTAGTGAAATTTGAAGTAGGGAGAATATTATTAGTGGATTATGACTATTGTAGTATTGTGAATGAAATGCAACAATGACATGCAATGACAACATAAATAAATTAATGGAATGCTCTTTCATTGAGTAACAATAACACGTAAGGGGATTGGGACTTGACCCAAGTGGTCAAGCTCCCCGACTCTTAACATTCAGGTTGAAGGGGTTGAAGGTTCGAATCCCACTCGGCCTATATCCCTCTTTTTTTTTCTTTATAATTGTATGACATGGACCCTCACCACCCATTTCCTAGCTTGTACAGACTGTTAAGCAAAAAAAGGGAACGGTTATGGTGCTTCCAAAATATTTGGAAGTACGGTGAAGACACAATCTCATCCATTGAATTAGATCTAACGGCTATAAATTCAAAAGGGTAAAATTGCCAAAAAAGTGTAATGGTTTCTTCATTTACTATGTCACTGAATATACTCTATTATGTCGCTGAGATATGCATAACATGTTGTTGAGGCATGCATAAATATGTCGATGAAATATACTATAACATGTCACTGAGCAGTACTATATCAAGTCGTTCAGCGTTGTTGCTGAATTGCATGTCGCTGAATTATGTATGTTCTGTCATTGAGATGCGCTAACATGCATAGAACCATGTCGCTGAAATGTATAAAATTGTGTCGCTGAAATCAATACAATAATGTCGCTGAATTGTGAAAGCTCCGTCGTTGAGATGCGTCTAAAATCGCAATGAACTTCAAACGGCTCTAATGTCAAATGTCGCTGAGATGAACACAATAATATTGCTGAATTGCATATGTCGTGTCACTGAATTGAATATCCTATGTTGCGAATTCAACATATTAAATACCTAACATATAAAATTACGAAACTAACCCTGCTAATCATTACAACTGTTCGATCATGAAATTGATCAACGGCTACGGATGATCGTCCGCACAGCAACATCTACCGCAAAAAGAAAAAAAAGAAAAAAAAAAAAAAAAAAAAAAGCAATGCAATTTCATAGTATTTCATACCGGGGTATATGAGTCAAGTAGTTCGATGCGACTCGATGAGTAACTTAAATTTTTTACTGAATTTAAAATTGAGCTCAAGTTTAAGCTACTCGATATTAATAATGAGTCAAATTACAATAGAAATATTAATGCTCATCAAGTTGCTCAAAACTAAAAATATAAGCCCAATATACCATAGAAATGTTTAACTTTCAGGTTACAACATTAACTTCAAAACCTATTTTTTTTTTTTTGGTCATCTCAAACAACATGAATAAAACAATATAATTCAACATTAATTGATCTATACAAGGGAGAGAATTTAATCTCAAAATTCCCAAAATCACTTTGGGTGTGTTCGACAGAGTTCGTTAAATGGTGCTACGATCTAGAGTAGTTAGATGTTGAAGCTTTTGGTAAGAATTGTACTTCTAACATTTAGTTTTAAATACATAAATCATACTATAAAATAAGTTAATAAAGCTAAAAAAAACTTTAAAAAAATTTTTTAAAAAAATAACTTACCCTTTATATGGAATTACAAAATTATGGCATAAGAAATAAAAATATTCTATAGTAGGGCATACATTTGCCATTTAACTATTTATACACCTAAACCATCATAAGGGTTAACGTTATGCCATAACAAACTAGTCATTTATGTCATCAATTGATACAAACAAACACACAATCAAAGCTTATTAGACAATCTATTTCTATTATAATAAGATTTTCCATATCTGCTTTTAATTGCAATGATGATTTGTGGCGGTCACTTCAAAGCTCTACAAAATTTTTCCCACTTTTTAAAAGCCAATTCAACGCTTTACTAGTGCTTTTATTTGAAGCTTTTTTCTTATACATATATATAAAAAAAACAATATAAAATAAAACAAAATAAAAATAGAATCATAGCACCAACGATTTGCTTTACATGTTTGATGAATTGATGCCCCACTTTTTCCCTTATTGCGTAAAATTGCAATTCAAGAAATTAACCAATATTGCATCATTAATATAAAAAAAAAAAGTGATTATACCAACTTAATATAAATAGGTTCTTCAAAATAGAACTAATTACGTGCAAATATTATTATTCCCAAAAGGGAAAAGCCCATTTTGCCCTCAAATGGCTGCCGACTAGACAAGGGTCGATATCTGTATCCCATAATTACAATATAAAATAATATAAAAATGATAACAAATAATGTTAAATTAAAGATACAAGTGTCATTTTAATAATATTGTGACATAAAGTGAGGTGTGTGTATATATATTAATTTATTTTATTTGCAAAGAAGTATGCTTCAAGTTAGCATGATTATTAGGTGAAGTCATGGTTTTGGTGGACTTTTAAGATGTGAGTCATAAGTGAGGATCAATATTAAATTATAAATTATAGTAGTATTTAATTTGTCGTAAAAAAGGATATAAATAAATAAAATTGGTTACCAAACCTTTTAATAATAAATAAATAAATAAATAATGCAGGAAGTATTATTCATTTAATATGATGTAATACTAAATTATACTGGTAGCGTAATGTGTATGTATATTGTTTAATAAAAATTTCAATTAAATGGTGCATGTATACTTTTCACGTACAAAATTAATTAATAAGTAAATATTATGTTATACTAATATCTATCATTATGCTAACACCAAATTTTGGATCAATTGAACCACCGTGACTGTATTATTTGGAGGTATATATATTGAATTTTTTATTTTTTATTTTTTTATTTTGTTTTCCCTTTAGAAAATAAAGTACTCCCTCCGTTTGGAAATAATTGTAACATTTGCATAGTTGTTACTATTCACTGAGTAACTTTGATTTAAATTTTTAACACAGTTATACAAGATAAAATATAGCCAAGTGAGATCTTGTTAGATTCGTCTAATCGCGTAGTTTTATAATATCAAATTTTTATAATTTTTACTTTTACACATTTTGAAATATTAAGTGTTAAAAATGTGCATTGGATAACGTGAAACGCAGGAATGTTAGAATTTTTGAAAAACAGATAAGTACTTTTTTGTCCACTATTTAATATTGGTTTCTACTGAACAGTAGGAGTGCCTTCAAAATTAGATCTGTTAGTATTTCTTTTCTTTCAAAATCAAGCCAAGTGTTTTTTCTTTTTTAAATTTAAAGAAAAAGAAAAATCCAAACTAGTATTGCCTGCATGAAAATAATATTTTTTTGCTGAACAACCTATACATGCTAGGAAAGGGGTGGTGGGAGCCCATGCCATACAAATTACAAAGGGGGATAAAAGGGAGGGATAGAGACCGGTGGAGAATCGAACCTCCAACATTCCGTTGGAAGTCGAGGGACTTAGCCACTTGGGCTAAGTCATCATCCCGCCTGCATGAAAATAATTGAGGTTAATTAATCTCATGATCATGATTAGTTAATGACAGCATATATCTCAGCTAATTTTAACAGCGTAGGGTGAATTATTTAGAGACAGAATTCAGAAAAAAAGAATGGTAGTAAAATTTTCGGGAAAAAACTATCACTTTCTATTATGGACCAATGCAAATAAAAAAAGGACATCTATTTCTTTAGTTTTTCTTTCACAAATATCTCTCTTTCCTTCCATTTTTCATTTCATAAAATTTACAAATCCATTGTTATAAATTAAAGTTATCCATCCCACCATACTTTACTTTCTCTTCCTCTTTAAAACCCATGTTTCTTACAAAACTTTCATGGCATATATACATTAGGGCCATTTTCACAAGACAACTTTACTCCATCATCTACTTTCCCCTTTCTCAAGTCAATACCATGTCTTAACATTGGATACCAATCTTACATTTGCCACTTACCTACCAACTTTAATTCTCCCAATTCAATTAATTTCATTAGCCATTAATCAACAAGAAAACCTATCGATGTAAACCTATAGTATATTGCAACAAATTCAACACTTTGAAACAATTTTGTTCCCACTTTTGAGAGATAGCTTCACTTTTTTCTTTTTTTCTTTTTTTTTTTCCCTTAACAGCCTATACAGACTAGAAAATTGGTGGTGGTGGGAGCTCATACCACACAAATTAGAAAGGAATAAAGGTGATGGTTAGGAGATCGGGTGGGGAATCGAACTCTCAAACTGAAGGTTGGAAATGAGGGGACTTGATCACTTGACCAATTCTTCATCCCAGTGAGATAGCTTCACTTTGAAAAAAAAAGAAGAGAAAAATAAAGAAGCATTCCTCATTTATCTTGCCCAAATAATTGTCATTTTCATTTTTTCTATAAAAATAAAAAGTAATTTGAATATATAAGTTTTTTTAATGTATAAATGTTGTTATGGCCATATATTCAACTTAACCAAATTAATTTGACCGAAATTTCAAACACTATACACATTCGGCACATCGCCTAAAGAAATTCACAAAAATCATTCAATAAAATTGGCCTTTATTAAATGGAGGGTAAAATATATAAATGTGTGGGAAAGTTAAAAGGAATATTTCACAAGAATGAATCTATTGAAGCATTATGTATAGTGCCCATACTATTTTGCTAACATTACCATATATAAATCCAAAATAAGAAAATGTAATACTTCCTCCGTTCTTGAATTATTGACACGTTAGAGTTTTGTCACTGTTCATTGAGTAATTTTGATTCGAATATTTAATAGATTTACATAAAATAAAATATAGTCAAGTGAGATCTTGTTGGATTCGTCTAATCGCATAGATTTAGAATATCAAATTTTCATAATTTTTACTTATATGCAACTTGAATTATTACGGATTAAAAAAGTGTATTGGATTGTATGAAAATTGGGTCTGTGACAAATACTAAGGAATAGGAGGTAGTATTATATAGTTGGACCACAAAATAAAATAAGTAAAAAATAGGGAGAGTACAAGCACATTTTATTAGTATTACAATTTACAACTTACAAGGCATGGCTAAAAGAACCTTTGTCTGTACACAACAGTACACTCCATTTTGTTCGTCTTTACATTCTTCGAATAATTGATATTCAATGTCATTAAATTTTGTCTGCTTTTCACCACCACTTCTTATTTAAAAAAACATAATACTATTTTTTTTTTCTTTCTGTTTTTTTTTTTTTTTAAAAAAAGGGCTCGTGATTTATAATTTTGTTGTTATGTAAATGGAAGTATTTGTAGGTATGAAATACTCCCTCCGTTCCAAAATAGTAGTCTTTTTAGATATGAAAAAGTGTTCCACAATAGTTGTCATTTTGGGTATTTCTATGAAAGTTTTCCAATATTACCCCTTTATTCCCCCAATGGTATTTATTCTCTCTCCACCCCAAGTATATTTCTTGGAAAGTGAGAGGGGTAGAAATGGAAGATTGTGTGGTAATAATTGTGTTTCTTGGTTTGTGTAATATTTGCTAGAAAGACAACTAAAAAAGAACGGAGGGAGTATATTTGGTGGGTTTATTGCACGCCTGACTGCACTGAAATTGTAATTTGTGAAATGTGGACAGCCCAGATTCCAGAAGGCCTGTTACCTGGCAATCACGTGCCGTCCACTTTCGACTTCGGACACGGCACGTGTGTAGTTTGCCATGTGATGTCCTAATTGACGTTTCTCTTTGTGCCCTAAGCATTGCAAAAGTTGTTCCCTTTTTTCCAATATTTTATACTACTGTATATGTACTACTCCCTCCGTACCAGCTAACATGTCTGGTTTGACTTTTTGACACTGTTTATTATTCAGCTTTGACTCAATTCTCTTGCAATTATATATTTTGGAAAAAATAGTCGAGTTGGGTCTTGTTAGAATTGTATGATCATGTAGTTTTTGAATATATATTTTACATAATTTTTCATTATATATATTTTGAGATATTAACGATTGAAAAAGTGCATTGGACTGTGTGCAGAAGTCAAACAAGACAAGTTAAATGGGACAGAGGGAGTATTATGCAAGTCCCTCTCTACACATTGACACAAATAATGACAACAAATATACGCCAATGGCCAATACATGGAACTATTTGCAAACCAACTTAAATTGGTTGATGAATATTATAAGGGTTTGATTCATTAATTTTTTTTGAATAAGATGGAGATTATTGTTTTTCGAATTGAGTTTTAATTGGGCTGTCAGGATTTTCTTGCATTCTCGCTTGTATGTGTGAAACTTTGTTCAATTTTTTTTTTAAAATTTTTAAAGGGATTTTTTAAAACTCTTTTTTTGGTAAATATTGAGGCAAATGTGTGAGAGTCCAAGAAAAGATGAGTGATAGGGAACCGGATAGGAATCGAACCACCAACTATAATGTTGGAAGTCAATGGACACGACCACTAGGCCAAAATCGCCATTGGTGGATTTAGTAAGATCTCTTCAAGATTCTATGTATCCTCAAATATAACTTCTATCTAAATTAACCGTTTTGTGTACTAAATTACACCTCACGAATGTAAAGATATCTATATAATAAATCCTGAATACTTTTTTGTCTGTGCAGACTGTATTGTCCTTATTAAATATAACTGATTCTTTCTAATCTTTAGGGTTTTATCAGTAATTATACCACTATTTTATAATCAATGGCTACAATTAATCCACATCATCGCTGATTAATCACTGACTAATTCCAACTCACCTTCCATATCATCAAAATCTATATTTAGAAAATAAATCTAACTATTAATATAATAAAATCTTGAGAAAATCTCTATATATATTTTAAAAAGATATAAAAAATTTATGACACTTAAAATATATAAATTGATCAAAACTATATAATATAAATTATTTGTTTGTATATATATTTTAATAAATATTATTATAATATTATTAAATAAATTTAATTTATTAGGTTAAATTTATGTCTACAAGTATAATCCTGTATCAACATAAGGATATAATAACCGTATTTTAAATAAAAAATACTTCATTAAAAATATATATTGAATAATCAAATTTAAAAAATTTAGTGAATTATAAAAATTTAATGAAATTTTAATTATCATGTCTGTACAAGGCTTAATTTTTAAAATTTAAGCTCACAACTACAATTTTGATAAACTAAAAAATATAAAGGAAAATGTAAGTATGTATTTTCTTAATTATAGTAAATATACTTATCATTTCAAATATTAAGAAATATAAAACTATATAATATGAATTATGTGATTTTATATATAATAATATTTAATAAATATTTACATATTATAATATTATTAAATAAATTTAAATAGTTTTAAAATGTGTAACTAATTAAAATATAATATTATATAAATATAAGGAATTTAATAGTTAGCATCATAGATTTCAATCATTATTAATTAATGATAATATATTTTAATATAAATATTTCATTGGAATATATATGAAATAATTAAATTGATAAATTTAATCACTTATAAAAAAATTTAATCAAATTTTTGTCATGAGTTTTTTATATCGGGTCTAATTTTGAAACTTGATCTCACAAATATAAGTTAAGTTTGATAAACAAAATAAGTATTATTAACAAACTATATATTTAGTTTTTCAATGATGAAAAAAATATTTTATATTGTATCCACCTATTGGGGTGTGAATTTCTTTCCATGCTCCTATTATCTACTTTATTTCCCTCAAATTTTTATTGCATACATTTCCACCACTATTTAAGCAAAAGACTTTGAACCTTATGTAATAACTCAAAAAAATTATCTTCTAATTTTGTAATCTTCATATAAGTTCAACGCCCGTGCGCAGCGGGCGAAAAAATCTAGTATAAATAAAAGATGAATGGATCCCTTTCTTTTTTTTGTCCTTACATTCTGAAACAAGTTTGGACAATAGGAAAGCATGTGCTAGACTACTAAACTAGAAAGGCTCGATCCAATCACTCAAATGTTATTGGGCTATTGTCCTCGGCCCAAAAAGATACACCACTTCCGTAAATCATCCTCCAACTCCCAATAAAAATGTCTTATTTACTATTTTTGAATGTTCCATTAGAAATATATTATTTCTATAAATAAAAATAATTTTCCCTTCTAACAATTATGTGGACCCTATCATATACTCACAAATCAACTATATTTTAATTCTTGCCAACAATAACACGATATTACAAATGGGACGAAGGGAGTCCGCTAGCCAATTGGGAAATCCACTTGTCTAAACTTTAAACTCTTAACTCGCGAAAGTGTTTTTTTTAGGATTTGATCCTTAGCCTTGCTTCTGATGGTTGGGGAAGCAGTATAAGCTAAATCATGGCAGGTCAAGGATACAAAGTGTGCATGTTTATTTAAGAAGAAACATGCATCTCTAAATGTAATTAAATGCTTCTTTTTTCTTTTTCTTTTTTTTTCATGTTTTTTTTTGGTTAGCTATTGACAGTTCTACAAGTTTCTCAAAAGATGTCTCCGCAAGCTTCATTGATACTATGTTTGTCTGTCTTCTCAGGTAGTACAATTTGGAACCCGTGAACGCCTGGTTGCCTTCTGCGAGGCTGTACAAAGAAGCTCTCCTGTTAGTTCTTTCCAGGGACAATACTTTGAAAACAGGCCAAGCCAAATTTATGTAGGGCTCTCTCTGCCTGATGGGAGGCTCCTCTAAGATGGCATTCTTTGGCTTATAATTCAACATTAATACCAACATATAGGAAATCATTGTTATAGATTGAACATGATTATTTTCACAGGACCCCCAAATGCATTTATGATTGTTCGGAAAGATATATGAGAATCATATAAACAGCACACCTGTGGCCATCCAAGCTGTGCAGAAGGCGCGCCCAGCATCGACATCCCACAGCTTTATGGTTGAATCGAATGAGGCACTGACCGTAAAGGACAAGGCAACAAGCAAATAGGAGACAGCATGTTATATCATTCAACCAATTGTGCATTGCAATTTTAAACTGTTTTCTTTAATTAAGTACATTTTCCCTTTCTTCCTGTGTCTTTGCACTCATTATTTGATTGAGTTCACTACAAATTTCATGCAACCTAAGGTCCAATATTTGCAATGACGGATTTGGATAATGAAATTTCAAATCCACAGCTCCAATCTGTCAAGGCCAATTTGGTTGAAATTTTCAAAGGAAGGACAAAAGCCTATTATCGTCCTTTTTTTTTCGGGGAAAAGAGGAGGGTCGAAGCCGTTTTATTCCAACACTTGAAGCGTTTGATACAGACCGATACGGTCAACAGCTAAAGCATCTAATACAAAATCTGGAGGACGAGTAAAATGTTGGACATTGCCCACCCAGGGGCGCCCTTTGATAAAACAGTCAGCCACCTTATTGCACAGACGAGGAATGTGTGAAAAGCTCAAATTCCAATTCCAAGTAGTCATCAGTCATGTCTCGAATGCGAGTAGTCCAAAAAGAAGCAGGTCCAAGGACATCCGACTGAGATAGGAGAAGTTGGATTGCATCGTGACTGTCAGATTCAACCTCAACATTACTATAACCTGAAGACCAGGCTAGTTGCAAGGTGAGGAGGATGGCTTTAAGTTCAGCATGCAAAACATCATTAATGGAGTCTTTGGCCCGGACTCCACTGATCCAATCACCATTACTGTCACGAAGGATACCTCCCAAGTAGTTGCGCCCTTGTTTGATACTAGCATCACAGTTAGCCTTGATCCAGTCATCTTTAGGCTTTTCCCATTGAGCTCTACCGCATTGCCAAGACTTGAGGCCGAATAGTTTGAGTTCTCTTCTAGCCACCAAATGCTCATGGAGTATCCGTCGAATGGTAGCATGAGCAGTGGGCCAAAAAATATTCTCACCACCATAGAACTCTTTACAGCGAGACTTCCATATATGCCAAAGCCCAATTCCAAAGAGAGCAGAATCATGTTCACCAACTTTAATCGCCTGCATGGAGTCAATCCAATCCTTCAGGGAAAACGTCCAGAAATTACTATAAGAGGCCAAGCCCAAGCGGATCCATGTAATAGCAGAATCATGGCAATCACGCAAAGCATGGATGTTGCTTTCAACTTCACCACATTTCCAACAAGAATCATGAGACAAAATATTTCTTTTGCGCCTCTCCACACCAGTGAGCAATTTGTCTTGCACAGCTAGCCAAAGGAACGTTCGGACTCGTTGAGGAGCTGGCCAACGCCAAAGTATCTTCCAGTTGTAGGAGGGAGTGTTAGAAGGAAGACTAGCAAGATTCTCCATAGTGCTACGAACTGAAAAAATGCCAATGGACGCGGGTCGCCACGAGGGATAATCACAAGAGTTAGGCTTCTGAGGAGTAGGAAGCTGCATGAGGGCTTGAAACCCTGCATCTGTCAACAAAGGCTTGAGCTCCTGCAAATTCCAGGTTGAGTCACGCAGGTAAGAGGCAACCGGTCGACTGAGATCATCTGGAGTAAGGGGTCTTGCTGCCATCTCCTGCAAAGAAAAGCCCCAATGAGTCCAGTTATCAATCCAAAAAAAAGTGTTCTTACTGTTACCAATATTCCACTCCAGCATAGAATGGAAACTTGGCCAGACAGACATGAGGTCCTTAGCAAACTGGGAAAGGGATTGTGCATGGTGAGTAAATTTATGCGCATGCCAACCATAGCGAATCTTCATAAGCCTGGTCCAAGGGGTGTTTCTAGTCGGTAAGCCCCACCAGCTCTTCATAAGAAGAGCCTCATTAAAATCTTTTAAATTCCGGATCCCCAAACCGCCAAGATCAAGTGAAGAAGTAATCATATTCCAGGCAATGAGATGAACTTTGCGATGATTCTGCATAATATACATGGAAATAGGATGGAGAACAGATTTTATTAAGGTAGCTCGACCAGCTAAGCTGAGGGAACGATGTGACCAGCCATTAAGCTTGGCTTGAACTTTGTCAAGGAGAAACCTGAAATCAGAGCTAGTTAGTTTATTCACAGACATAGGAATCCCAAGATAGATACCAAGGCATTGAACATTAGAAAAATTCAGTATGTTATTAATATGCCTCATATCCTCTCGAGAGACAATATGGCCGAACATGGTATGAGATTTAGAGAGGCTGACAACAAGGCCAGATATCGAACTGAAATGATCAATGATAGCTTTAATGTTGATGGCTTGAGCAGCAGAAGCTTGTGCACAAAGGAGAATATCATCTGCAAAAAAAGAGGTAAGGAATTTTGAGTCGGCCTTTATCCCAACTTGGAGGAATCCAGCGATGGTCTTGGACAGCTTGATTGATCATGGCTCCTAGTCTTTCCATACACAAAATAAAAATATAAGGGGAGATAGGATCCCCTTGACGGATGCCACGGGAAGGTTTGAAAGCACAGGTCGGCTGGCCATTCCAATTGATCTGCATAGAGGAAGTTGTAATACAATTCATAATAAGAGAAATACAAAGTGTAGGGAAACCAAAAGAAGAGAGCGTTTCCTGAATAAAACCCCATTCAAGCTTGTCATAGGCTTTCTCCAAATCCAGTTTGAGAAGCATAAAACCAGGTTTAGCAGAGGACTTGCTTAAGTAATAAGAGAGTTCATGACATAAAATGATATTGTCCTGAATAAGACGTCCCTTGACAAAGCTAGACTGGCCTTGAGTGATCAATCTGGGAAGAATGTGGGTCAGCCTGTTAACAAGGATTTTGGTAATAATCTTATAAATCACATTGCACATACTAATGGGGCGAAATTGGGTGACTGAGGTTGGATTAGCCACTTTTGGGATGAGCACCAAAGTAGTGTGGTTGATAGTTGACAGATCATGATGGCCACAAAAACATTCAGTGATGAACTTATAAACTGAATCCCCAACAACAGGCCAATTGTGTTGATAAAACATTGCATGAAGACCATCCGGCCCCGGTGCTTTTAAAGGAGCCATGTCTTTAACCGCATCAAAGACTTCACTTTTAGTAGGAAGCGAATCCAGAGAAGCAGCTTCTGAAGTAGTAATAGTAGGAAGATGTCCAAGGGGAAAAGGAGCAGGATGAGATGGCAAGAAAGAAGGTAGACTAGAATGATAAAGCTGCTTGTAAAAATTAATAACCATTTCCTTAATAGCACCATCCTCAGAGTAGATGTTCCCCTGAGAATCCCTGAGGATAGACACCATATGTTTCTTTTTCCTGGCCTTAACAAAACCATGATAAAAACTTGTATTAAGATCCCCTGCAATATTCCAATTACGAGTACTTCTTTGAATCCAACTCATCTCTTCTTTCTCAAGGATCAGTCCAAGTTCGGTACTGAGTTGGGAGTGAAGACGCCTAGAGAAGCTGTTAGCACACCAATCCGGATTCCTCTCAATACGACAATACCTTTAAGTCTGCCTCTAATTCTAGCCTTCATTTGGCTCATAGAACTAAAAATGTCTTTATTCCAAGTGGAAGCAGCCTGTTGAAACTTAGACACAATAGTAGGGAATGGATCAGAACCATTCCAGGTGGAAGCAATAAGCTTTCTGAAACTAGGGAGGCTTTGCCATGCAGCCTTGTATTTAAAACCTCGAGGAATACCCCTAGTTGCAGTAGAAACGTGATCTTTGATCCTGATATAAAGAGGAGAATGGTCGGAGAGAACTTTGGGAAGAACCTCAACAGTGCAATGAGGAAACCTGTCTTGCCAAGCATTATTACCCAACACCCTATCAAGCCGACGTCTCAAGAACCCTCTGGCCCAAGTAAACTTGCAGCCAAAGGTTTTGATTTCAGAAACAGAAGCAACCACCATCCATTTGGTAAGTTCCTCACATAATAAGTTCAAGGCTCCACCTCTAGATTCATCAAAAGAGGCTATACAATTAAGGTCACCACCAATAAGCCAAGGATCATTTCTGCTATTATTAATCCTCTCAAGTTCGGGCCATAACCAAGAGCGACGGAATTTATTACGGGCAGCATACAGTACACCATAGTAATGAAAATATCACCCTCAGAAAAAGAAAGACATAAGTCAATGAACTGGGAATGGGTTTCCAGGATACGAATAGGGAGATGATCTTTCCACAGAATCCAAATGCCACCCGAAAAACCTGAAGCCTCCACACGATAGGAATTAGGAAAGCCACATCTACTAATGAAACGGTCAGCCTGAGACCCACTAATCCGGGGTTAAAATATATCCATGAGATCAACATGTTTAGTAGTGGTGAAGGGACAAAATTCCCTCCTAAAAGGGGCTGAACCAGCACCCTGTACATTCCAACAAGCAAGATTAAAAAACATAAGATAAAAGTAAAGAGAAAGGAAGAAAGAACACTTAGTCTGTGGAGACAGCTAAGGAATCAAAGACACTGCATGCTGCTGAGCAGTCTGTGGATTGGGGGAAAGCTCAGGTTGCTGTGCATGGTGAATGGCAGGAGGGTCCGGAGGTCTGCCTCGGTCTGGACCGTCCACGCTTTTACAGCGTTTACTGGTATGTGTAGAGGAATCAACCACTTCAACCGCAGCATGGTGATCAGATGGAAGGGATGAGGGAATAATTTTAGTCCAAACACCCGAAGGTTGTTTTGTCCATGAAAGTGAGGGATCATCATCCTTACGAGAGGGTGGTGACCGAGACCGAGAACGGGGGACACGCCCACTGCTTGAAGCTACAGGACTAAGGGGAGACGGGTTGGGAGATGAAGTAGGTTTGTTGGTTTGGGGTGGCAGCCGCGAAGAAGAAGGGCGGTTCTTGGAAGACTTGGGTGGCACCTGACGGAAAGCAGGAGGAAACGCCGGTGGGATGTCAGGGCGAGGGACAGCCTCATCATGCACTTCTTGGTCTGCAGTCAAGATATCAAACCGATTCTGATTCATGCTTCGAGTAAGAGGAGTAGGACCAGCAGCAGGGCGTGGTCTCCTTTTAGACTGAACAAGCATCCACGGTCCAAAACCACTACGATCTTGTGGGTCTTATTGATCTTGAGGGCCCTCCTGTCGAGGGACTTCCTGAGGCTCCTCCATGTTCGTCTGTGTGGAATCGGGGCAAGAATTTGTACCATGTCCATAACGGCCAGAATTGAAACACACAAGCTTCAAATTTTCGTATTCAACATTCACCACTTTGTCTTCAAGCATAACCTGGGGTCGGAGTAGCTTGTTCAAATCGATCTTGACAGCTAAACGTGCATACCGACCTCGAGCATTACGATCCGTATTGAAATCAATACTAAGAACCTGCCCCACTGCCGTGCCAGCCCGTAGCAAGAATTGGCGATTGTAAAGATGCATCGGGACACTCGGAAACCGAATCCATGCAACCATCGTCTTAATTTCATTAGTCGACGGCCTGAATTTCTCATCCCATATTTGGACATGAAGATATTGGCCGGATACCATCCAGGGGCCGCCGGTGAGTGCATGGAGTGCGTCTTAATTTCATTAGTCGACGGCCTGAATTTCTCATCCCACATTTGGACATGAAGATATTGGCCGGATACCATCCAGGGCCGCCGGTGAGTGCATGGAGTGCGTCGGTTTCAGTTTTGAAATTACTATGTAATATCCATCGTCCACGTCGATAAGAGATAGTGATGCGGATGCCGGCCGCAGTTTGTCCAGTCGAGCCTTGAGAACACGGTATGAAACATTCCGGCCAACCACCTTTAAGACTACCGCATATTGCCAATAACGCAATAAGGTATTCTTGAATGCCGGAGAGAGCTGGAATCGGGGGATACCATTAAACATAGATTCAATGATATCTTCATCATCACCCATGAGATCTGCAGTACGATCCTCGGTTGGAACGTGAATAAATCCGGCGCCGCGACGTGCTATTTCACTGTACAGGGATCGAGGCCGCTTGCCCGCTCGAACGTCGTCGATGTCATCCGGAGGAATCCCACCATGATCCTCCATTTCAGTGT
Source organism: Hygrophila difformis (assembly GCA_030278955.1). Classification (NCBI taxonomy): domain Eukaryota; kingdom Viridiplantae; phylum Streptophyta; class Magnoliopsida; order Lamiales; family Acanthaceae; genus Hygrophila; species Hygrophila difformis. The sequence goes on from JAOANR010000011.1 coordinate 4,115,057, forward strand.
CACCCATCGTAGAAATTCACGGCTGAGTTCTTGGCCAGGGGAGGGTTTTCTTGGAGAGAATTTCTAGCAATATTTCTTCTTTAGCAGTAATCAATTTTCTTCAGATGTTCCTAGCCTATTATCGTCTTTGAAACTAAAACCTCATCAAATCCTTTCATTAACTTAGGCACTTGAAGTTCAATTCAACAAATACATATCAATCCAAACAAGTCACTAATCATTTTTTTTCTTTTTTTATAACGAAATCCAAATCAGTAAACCAAACATGCATTCAATACAAGAAAACTTTTTTAACTAAAAGGACCATACACTCTTAAGTCATACCAAAGGCCATGGATTCAGGTAACAATACATTAAATAATTAATAGCTTCTTCTATATCAGAATTTCCTTTCAGTTCATTACTTTCAAGTTGATGAAGTCCGTCCTTGTAGCTATAGTCATGGATCATTGCACAAATGAAACTACAAAACACCTAAAACCATATAACTTGACAATCATACTGCAGAATAATCACCTTGCCATTACCAGTTTCAGATTGGGGTTGCATCTAGGCCCTGTTTGACTCCATCCGACAGTGTATATCTCCTGAAATAATAACGTCAAAAGCAAGTTGTGGACTCCTCAGAAATACACAAAAAAATCTGGTGTCATACCTTGGTATGTCCCCAAAAATCAAGTAAACAGGAGTCCTGGTTCATACTCCAGATCTGCAGCATAAGCAATAAGAAGGTAACCCATCATATACCAGAATTATACACAGGAAAACAGCACAAAATACTTAATTACTTTCTGTATCCAATTCAGCTCTCATTCTTGAACCCTAATGAGATACTATATGGAATTGCAAACCCTAAATAAAAGAAATATAATGGCTAAATTCTTGAAACACAAACTTTGAATCTAAAATCATCTGTCTTCTTCTCTCAAACAATAAAGCCTTAACTCTACATCCATACCAGACATTACATTTTCAACACTCGGAGGAAAGGCTGCAATGTTAAATTTCATATATTCTCATGACTTATTTTAATATAAAATTCCAAAATGCACAAAACGTGCATGCATAAATTATACCCACACCAAATTTTTACAGAGGAAGAAGATTTATTCTTACAAGCCAAAAAAGGACAATGATAAAATGCTAAGTTGCATGTAAAATTGTCATCCAATCATCCTATCCACATTATATCATCACTGCACAAAAGAATGCAATTCATTAACATAAATTGCCTCTAACATTTTCTGTAGAATCATCTGAGCATGAGGCAAGGAAGGAACCTGAAGGTTCTCACTTGATTGCATTAACTTCACCCTGAAGAAACGCATACACATATCAACATGTATGAAAGTCACGCAAGTGGAAAATCATTTAGCTAATAGTATCAATGCATAAACATTGACAACCTTCGGACCAAAAGCTGACCAGTAACATAGTGTGTTATCTAGGTTCCTACCCCATTCCCGCCAAATACTACAACCTATTTTGACTGCACTGTATAAAGTGCATGTATCCGCATTCAGGTTTCATCTACAAATGGATCATTCCCACATTATATTTCAATCCACACAGTAATGTTATGATGTGAGTCACAAAGTGTATGCAATTTCCCTCCAGTTCATACAAACTGATCGCTTCCTGAACTACATTTTCAATAAGGTAGTGATAAATACACACACTTATATGTGTCTAAACTAACACAGAAATAAAAACAGTCTTCTCTGAAACAACTTCATCAAAGGCCAGGAGAAAGCTCAATTAGGTCAAAACCAAGAAAAAGCATCTATGAAATAAAATTACAAAAAAAATAAAGGAAAAAGTAACTACTAAAACATCTGTTAAGTAAGGAAGATCTATGACAAGAAAGAAGGAACTTTAATGTCCAGGTTCGTAAAAATATCCAAGAAATAAGATTAATAAGATCAAGGAAAATTTCGAGGGTCAGATGTTACACTACTGAGCTAATAATCTTTTTAAGGCATGAAACATGATATAATTAATTGAAATGTCGAGAAAGAAAAGGATAGGCCACCAGAAACAATAGAGATATACCATGAATGCGATACTTCCATAATCTAACCATTTAAAAAAGGACAAAGGGTAAACCATAAAATGTACTAGTAGCTATTATATTGTAGATATCTAGTCTGCACTGGTACATTACCAAAAACATGAAAGCTCAGTTCAGTGAGTTGAGCAACGCATCCATTGGTAAATCATAGTAATCCGTATAGATTCCAAACTGCAATCATCACACGAGACAAAGATGCAGACATATTGCTGAGATAAACCTTTTCTAAGCCATATGAAATGCTTCAGAAGTTAGAATCCAATGCTCTCAAACAATATGAAACTTCAACAGAGTAAATCCTTATCTTCCAAATCTCAAAATAGAAATATAAAATAGTAAAGTTAAAGTGCTGACGCAATACATTATATATGCTTGAGCTAAAAAAAGGACCAGTAATCAAGGATTTACCCTTTTATTCAGAAACCTGGAGAAATCAAGGACCAGTAAAAGAGTTCTCCACGAACTATTAAATCAATTGTGATAATCGGATTCTACAACCACAAAGAAAGAAATTGCACTTGAATTTGCGGTAACTAAATAGGAAAAGGAAAAGAGAATCAATCCAATCCCCTCTAAGCACAAAATTCCAGAGGAAAGTGCGCAGCGAAAAGCAAAACGCAGAACAAAATGCTGTAATTTGTTAACCAAAAAGACAACTTCAAAGTTAAATTATTATTGATTTTGAATTATTACAACTCAGAAGCATATGCACTTTTCAAATTGCTGTGCCACCATTCCCATCAATTCAATCAATCCCCAAAAAATTCATCCCATTTTTTCCAATTTACACCACAAATCTCAAAAAATCTGATCAATTCTTGGCCCCCCTTTCCGATCCCAACTCGGGACGACTCGGTGGCGACTCGCCCACCTACTCGCCATCACCGCCGGAAGCGACTCACTCGACTCGCCGCTCCCTCAAATCCCAATTTAGAAAATCCGAAAAATAAAAATGATAACTTTACTAGCTCATGAACACGGCCGTGTGGTGGGCAGACGCCGGGCGGACCAATTCAACCGGGTCAGCCCGATTCATTCCGCCCAAATGGACTTATCCGGACCTCCATGCAATAGCGGCCGCGAATCAGGCCACAAATCGAGGTTGCTTCTAAAGCAGTGCCTCTGGAAATCCTCGAAGCTCACAAACCGACTCGTCGACGACTCGGTTCGCGCAAGGTACCGCAAAACCTCTTCGAAAAGCGACTCGTCGCAGGGGATCGCCAGTGGCCCGGCGTTGCTGAATCCGTACTCCTCCTCCGCCTGCACCAGAAGATTCTTAAACAGGGGATGGTTCAGGTACGTCGCTCGGACCACGAAGCGCCGGCAGCTGGATCCGACTGTTACAGCCACGTGTCCTGCGGGGACGTCGGAGGGAGGGCCGCGTCGCGACGATGCCGCCGCCGCTTTCTTCCGCCAGCGGCGGAGCATCTGGCGAATGCGAACAATGTGGCGGATTTTGCTGCATGCGGACATTTTGCTCCGTTTGATTTTCAATTTAAGTTTTCGAAAGAAAAAAAATTGGGGATTTTTTTTGGGAGGGATTAAAGGTGGGGAGAGGCGTGATTTATATAGTGTTGGCCGTTGGGGAAAGGGGGAATCGTTCGTTGAAATGACGATATTGCCCTTGGTGGGTTGGTACTGTGTTAAATGTACTACTGTCGTCGTGGTCCGCGTCGCCTTAAAAAATGGGGATATGATAAAAGCTGCAGCTGCAATTTTCCTTCTTTTTTTTTTTTTTTTTTTAACTTTAATTTTTGGGAAAATTATTTAAAAACCCCCAACACCACCACCTTATTCCTCCAAAATACCCACATAAATTTTTATTCCTTTCAACCCCCTGGAGAGAGAAAATTTTCAAAAAATACCAATTTTACCCTTAAATCACCAAATTAAGGAAAACAATGTCCAAAAATGATTTAAATGAGTTTAACACTTCTCTAAAAAAGTGCCCAAAAACACACCCCTCTAAAAATTTGGTATCAGAGCATAAGTTGCGATTTTAGGGCTTATGGCTAATGACGGATTAAAAGATAATCAAAACATGATTAAATTAAATGAAAAAATTAATTACGAAAAATTCTTAATAATTGACATAGAAAAGAAAAAATTATTCAAAAACCAAACTAAAGATTGTAAGATCTGTAAACAAAATAAAATAAAAATTAAAAGAGTAAAACTCAAGAAAAATAAAACCTTTGAAAATTATTGCAAATTAATCATAAGGTTAGAAGCCTTAAGACAACATTTAAAAACTCATGAATAAAATGTTAACAAATAAAAACATGGACATACAAAGAAGTCTTCAATCAATTGAAGCAAAACTGGATAAGTTAGAATTATTAGAAAAACAAAATAATACAAATCTTAAAGTTATATTAGAAATCCAAACGTACTTATCAACCCAATATGATAAATCATCCAGTGGAATGAAAAACTTATCTAAAACCATAACAACACTTCAATATGAAAGTTCCAAACTAGTTAATGATGTCCCAAATCCAAGGAAAATCATTAACCATAGTGAGGAATTAAAACAACTACAAGATAAGGTTGAAAAACTTGATAAAGAAATAAAGGAAATTAAAAACATTGTTGAAAACAATATTGAAAATGTAAATGAAATGTGTAACAAAATCATAAAAATCATTAAAGGATAATGGAAACAGCCTTGAAAGAAGTTAAAGAAACAATAGAAAACTTTAAACAAGAAATTAATAATAAATTTAAAGAATTAAACAAAGAATTAGTAGAAGTAAAACTAAATGTTAATAATATTCACAAAAGGATTGGCGAAATAACAGATCATAATAGAACAAATAATACAAATATTAGTCTAATTGACAAGAAAATAAAAGAGCTTGTAACAACTGAAATACTAAAGAAAAAAATTGATGATGTACATGTTCAAATGGAAAACATGAAAAAATATCAAGACCCTGCATTAAGAATAGCCATTGAAAGCATAGATGAAAAACTTGAAAGAATACAAGCTGTTAGAATGCCTGAAGATAATACAATAAAACAACTAGCTGAACAAATTGCAAAATTACCTGCAGAAGCTAGAAGGAAAACTAAACCACAAGAAAAACTAAATTTTTGGGTCGTAAAACCAGACGAAAAATATTTACAAAAATGAGTAGGAGATCATTTTCTCTTACTAATGAATCCAAAAACAGTCTAGTAGAAAGAAGTAATTCTCAAAGAATTGAAAGCTCAAACTTTGAAAAAACTTTAATAGATAGAATGTCTAGAGAAAAAACCAAACTTGAAGAAGGGCCAACAATAATTGAAAAAATAATTGACCCTGATATTGAATTTGAAAACTTCAAGAAAAGAACATTAATCCAATTGGAACCAAGATTATTGTATGACCAAAGATTCCTTAATTGGAACACAGGTTATTACAAATACCATTATACAGAACCAATAAGCTGTCTAAAAGATGACAAAAAATTAATAAAATTAATAAGCAATAATGAAGCAATCAGACTTCAAAGACAAGGACAAAAATACATGCATATGGGACTAATATCCATAGGAGTAAAAGGTTTAACTAGAAAAAACTTAGGAACTAAAGTCCTAATGACTGTTCTAGATACAAGGTGGACTAATCCAACCCAAGCTATCATAGGATAATGGAAATTGATATGAACCCTAATGTAGGAGTATGTTATTTGGCACCAGATTATATGATACAAATAACAGATTTTATGAAGCATATCCAAATAGGAATTCAAACTGTAGGATATGAAGAAATGGAAACTCGTCACAACCTAATGATATGTGTAGGCTTCTTAGGAAGAATCACAAACAATGGTCAAACCAGGCATAAAACAAAAATCGAAACTGTGGTAAGTATCATAGGAAGTGAAGGAGTAAAAATGATAGGATCAACTGAAATATCATCGGAAGAAAATGCTGGGAAAAATTGGGATCTATCAAAATTCTTTGGAAAACCAAATGTTAAAAATTTAACTCCAAAAAATGTAAATTACTTCATTAACTCCAGAGGAGAAACGTCAGTAAGATTTAATTATTATGAAACTGCAAAACGACCAATAGATTTTACAGAAGAAGAAGGTCAGGAAAATGAATAGACAAATGAAAAGGTTTATTGTAGAAAAACCAATAACAGATAACTATGTAAAATATGAAGGAAAACATATATTCCACCCTAGTGAAGATGAAGTGGAAAGAATTGCTAAAGACATTCAACATATTTGTTTAAAAACAAGAAAATTTGAAAACTTTAAGAAGGGAAAAATTCTAAATAAAAGAGAATACCATGACAGGTATGAAAGAGTTTTCTCACAACATGTGCATTCTGCCTTAACTAAAAAATTCAAAAACAAATGAATATTACCTCACAATTGTCAAGATTGTAAAATTGATCTTGATAGAAGATATTCTGATAAGTTAAAACATATGATCCATTTAGTAGAATGTCCAAAACATAGTGGATACTTTGAGAATTGGATAGAAAATTATGAAGAAATGATAAGAGAAATATCAAAACTAAATAAACAAAAACAGGAATTAAAGGATAAAATGAAAAGAAAAAACAAAGAATGGAAGAATAATTTAGAAGATATTATTGAGAAAGAAGTACAGAAAAGATTACAAAAAATACAAATAAAAGAAGAACAACAAGCAGACATAGAAGCTCACTTGTTCTTAAAGGAAAACTCATCGGAAGTAGGACAAAGTTCTGATAATACATTAATGGAACAATATATGGGAGACCATATCTCCTTACATTCTGAGAAAAAAAATAAAACAGCTAAAGAATTCATGAACAAAGATGTTGTCATGAAAAATACAGGAGACAGTATAACAAGAGTCCCTGGAACTCCCTTTGCCCCATACCAAAGAGGAACTGAGTGGAGACTTGGAACTAATTATACTGGAAATAATTCTAGACACTCAATCACACATGTTCATCCAGAATATCCTTATGGAAAGATACAACCTGGGATGATAACAAAACCTAGAGGAATTAGGCAACCTTTAGAAAGAGGATATTATCATAACCCAGCAATATTAGAAGTAACAAATGTAAGTCCTCAAGAATGGGGCTCAGTAATTGCAAAATGGAAAAACATAGTTGTAGCCGATTACATTAAAAACAAAAATAATTATAATGATACAGCTGAATCAATGTATGGATATCTTGAAACCTATTTAGGAGAATTCGCACAGTCAATGTGGGAAGTATTTAAAAGAGACTATCCAATGGATTATCAAGACTTAATAGAAAGAGGACCAAATCCTTATAACTTTGTAAATAAAATATCAAGTCTAATAACGGGTGAAGATGGTAATTCAGGACATATAACAACACAAATGGGTGCCTTAATCCATCTAGACCAAATGCACCTAGATGACTTATATGGAACAGTAGACTTCTTGAATGAATATGTCTACTATACAGGCCTAGCAGGAGGTGCTTTTAACCAAGAGTTAGGTGAAAAATTATTTATGAAAATACCAAGACCAATTGGTCAAGAAATACAAGATACATGGAATAAAATGGTTGAAAAGAATCCTCAACAATACACTATTAGTATGAGGGCTGTTCATGTGGTAAAAATATTTCAAGATAAGTGTACAAATATAATTGCACAAAAACAACTTAAGAAAACTGATTATTCATTCTGTAAAAGGATATACACTCCTCAACGATATGGTAGGCCGGAACCATTAAGGAAAAAACCCAAATTCATAACAAGAAAGAAGTATTTTATAAAACAATCAAATAGCAGAAAACCTTTCTTGAAACAAAAACATCACGTCAGAAAATATAATCCTAGTAGAAATTATACAAAGAAACTTGCTTGTTTCACATGTGGTGATGAAAGCCATTTGGCAACAGCATGTCCTAAAAGAAAAAACCAACATTCAAGAGAAGCAATTCTTACAGAATGTATACAACAAGATATATTGGATGTAGACTCAGATGTTTCTGAGACTGAAACAATATATAGCATAGTAACAGTGGAAGAAAATGTTATAGAAGAACAAGGGGATGATGATCCCTATGAATTGATTAATATGCTTGCAAATGAAAACTCATATAATGGTATCACATATAAAGAGTATATGATGCCATATGAAACTGAGTATATGATGAGAGAAATTAATGAATGCGAAAACCATAATTGGCTTTTCAGGGTAGGCACTGATTCTACACCTTGTATAAAATGCTCTTATTACCCATCAAGAAAACTTAGAGCTAAATGTACAATATGTCATATAGAAATATGCCAAATATGCTTGTTAAAATATTATAAAATCAAATTCCCCGAAGAAATGCCAATAAGAAAAATTGATGATAATTATACATTCATCACAAAAAGAATAGATATAATAGAAAGAAAACTTTTTGATTTACAAGATATAATGAATCATAAGGAATTAAAAACCAGAATTGAAAACATAGAAGAAATCTTAGAAGAATATAATATGTTAAGTCCTAAAAATACGAAAAATAAAGGAAAAGAAGTTCTTGAAGAAGAATCTAATGATAAACAAAATCCTAGTACAGAGTATATGTTAGCACAAAACCCTGAGTACATACCTGTGTGCCAAGATCCTTTATCATTAACTACATTAAGGGTACCAATAATCTTTAAATTAAGAGAATTGGTATTTCGTACTAATGCAATAATCGATACAGGATGTACTAGAATAATAATAAATGAGAAACTTATCCCAGAACATCTACAGAAAAACTTAACAAAACCCATTAAATCAGAATTAATGGATGGAAGAATATCATATACAACAAAACAACCTATTTCAGGTGGACAGATATTCTTTGAAACCAATTGTGGAATATCAGAACCCTATGGAGTTCCTGATAATTCATATATAAAAGACTTAGTAATAAATGCAGATGTAATCTTAGGATTACAATTCTTCTTACAAAATAATGGAGGATTATTTATTACAAAAGATTATATCCAAATTGTTGAAAAAGCAACTTTGGCAATGTTTGCACCTAGTATTAGTAATGCGGGAACCAAGCTCTTAACAACATCAGAGTTGCGAGAGAAGCGTGGTGGAGCCCCTAATAATACAAAAACAAAAAATAAAAAACTTTTAAAAGATAAAGATAATGAAAACAGTAAATGCAAAATAAAAGGAGCATGTAAACAAACTTTTAAAGAAAACATACAAATTACAGAGTTTGAAGAAGAATACATTCCCGAAACCCCAAAACTGAAAGAGTTAATAAGTATAACTAGATTTAAGCCTGAAGAAACCATAACAAAATGAAGTGAGAGGTTAGAAAATTCCCAAATTATTGGAGATAACATCCAGAAATATTGGGAAAAAGATGGAACAATATGTAAGCTTGAAATAATAAATCCAGAATTGAGAATCTCAACTGCAGAAATTAATCCTACAAATCTGGATATAGCAGATTTCAAAATGCATATTGATGAATTAAAAGCTTTAAAAGTAATTAGAGAATCAAACTCCAGGCATAGGTCTGCAGCTTTTATTGTAAGAAAACATTCTGAAATTGTAAGAGGAAAATCAAGAATGGTCATTAATTATAAAAGACTTAATGATAATACAAAAGATTTTGCTTACAATATACCAGATAAAACAGTCTTAATAAATAGAATTCAAGACTTAAAAGTGTATAGCAAATTTGACTGTAAGTCAGGATTTTGGCAAGTCAAAATGCATCCCGAGTCAGTTGAATGGACTGCATTTACATGTCCAGAAGGTTTATTTGAATGGTTAGTAATGCCATTTGGACTAAAAAATGCACCAGCTATATTTCAACAAAAAATGGATAAAATTTTTAAACCATACCAAAAATTTGTTTTGGTATACATTGATGATATTCTAGTATTTTCAAAAAATAGTACTGAACATATGAGTCATCTTGATACAGTGTTTAGGCTATTTGAAAAACATGGAATAATCATCTCAAAGAGAAAGATGGAAATCAATAAAACTAAAATAGCATTCCTTGGAGCAGAAATTGGAAAAGGAAAAATAAAACTCCAAGATCATATTGCTAAAAAGGCTATAGAATTTCCTAATAAAATGGAAGATACAAAACTATTACAACAATTTTTGGGATTGGTTAATTATGCTAGATCATACATTAAAAACTTATCCTCATTAACAGGATCATTATATAATAAACTGGGAAAAAATGGTCAAAGGTATTTTAACCAAGAAGATATAAAAAATGTACAAAAAATTAAAGAAGCATTAAAAACACTTCCAGAATTGGTATTGCCAGAAGATAGTGATTATCTTATTGTGCAAACTGATGGATCACATGAAGGATGGGGAGCTATCCTTTTGCGAAAAAAGGATGTCTACTCACCTAAAAGTAAAGAAAAAATTTGCCAATATGCATCAGGAAAATACAGAGAAAAGGGTAACCTTTCCTCGATTGATGCAGAACTATTAGCAATAAAATACGCACTTGACAAATTTGAACTGTTTTTGACAGGAAAACCAGGATTCACAGTAAGAACTGATTGGGAAGCCATAGTAAAATTTCATAGCCAACTCCAAGAAAAAAGATCAATGTCTAGGAGAAGGTGGTTGAATTTTACAGATGTTATTAGTCAGAAAGGCTACAAAATAAAATTCGAACATATTAAAGGAGAAGATAACAAAATTGCTGATATACTATCTAGAATTCTGATTAAAGAAAGGGAAAAACCATTATATGACACTGAATTTAAAAACGAATCAATTGATAATTATGATGAAAATGACGAGGAAAAATATAAATTAAAATGGGATCAATTTTACAGGGAGGACTGGAATATTGAAAATTGAATAATATTGTTACAGGAATGGCAGAGAACTCGCAGAAAAACTCTTTGAAAATCAGCAATGAAAATGGAGTAAAAACCACATGGATGGTGAAAACCCCAGAAGGATATTACACAATCCCTTCTAAAACCAGTATCCCAGAAGAGAAGAAAAAAGATAAACTCCCAGAAAAAGGAGTGAAAATCTGCTTTGGCAAAAGAGCAGAAACTGGCAATAATGTAGAGTTAATCTTATTTGATAACATGAAGTACAAGCCTATCACAGGGTTGAACTACACAGAGGAACAGATCTGCCTTTGTGATAACATCTGGAGAGCATCATTTGACAAAAACAACAGCAGGTATATTGTTACTTGTCTCTCTGCTTTAAGCATGTATTTCCAGAAATTCAATAACATAAAACCATTTTTATATTATGTAATCTATGAAGGTTATAAAAAAGGAATTTATGATAAAAATGATATTTTACCTCTTAATGAAGATAATGAAAAACCTCTTCATAAAGGATTTTATAACATAATGTCTGCAATTCAATTTGCAAAAACCACAATGGGCCCAGATTTCTTTGTAAGCCCAAGTTTGAAAAACATTGTTGATGGTTTGAGGCCAAAAACCCAAAATCCTACAGGCCCAGTCCAATATTCAATTGGACATTCTTCTAAAACCCACATTGTGTTTTGTGACCATTGTGAAAAAATGGCCAAGGAAGTCTGTAAATATGAAGCCCAAAAGGCCGAATGGTTAAAGAATTTTGAAAACCAAAAAATGAAAACCCTTGAAGCAGAGGCCCAGATTGAAACCCTCACCAAGAAACTTGAAATCCTTCAAAACCAAAATGAGAAATTGACCTCAAAAATTGTGTCCCTCACACTGAAAACACCAAAGCCAGAAGAAAAACCAGTCTATGGTCCAGAACCCAAACCCACCAGTTCTATGACTGCAGTAGAATTGGCAAAAGCCTGGATGCAACAAAACCAGGAAAATTCAACTCCTGAGGTCTTTAAGGATCAAAAGTTTGAATCTAGTCCGTCTCAAACGGCAGACGGTAAAGACGAATCAAGTCCGTTGATAGCTGATGCTTTGCTAAAAAGCATAAGTTCAGATAATTTTGAACCAAACCAGGGAAGTTCTAACCCTGAGGTCTTTGAGGACCAAAATGTTGAACTAAGCCCATCTAGTCCGGTAGATGGTAAAAGCACATCAATTCCGGTTATGGCTGGTAGTTTGCCAAAAACTATGAGTCCAGTACAGACTGGAAAATTTGAAAACCTCAGTGAAGAAGAAATTCTTCATAAGCTTGAAATTGAACTAAAGCCTACTTTTGCTGAAGCAATGGCAACCAGAAAAAATGGAAGGTTTAGTGCACTGGTAGCACTAAGAAAAAATGAAGCAAAATTCCAGGCCAATAATATCATAAAAAATCAGAAAAAAGAAAGTGGCGGCCCCCACAATGATGAAGAGTACTAAGGGAGCCACGCAGAAATGAGCTGGAATTCACAATAAATACCAGCATGTGAAGAAAAGAATCCTGAAAAGAAAAAAGTCAAGAAGAAAACAAAAATGCTAGTGGAGCCAAAAGCACCACCAACCATGTGAAAGAAGGAATCCGAGGCGGATAAAACCAAAAGGCAGACAAGAGCCATGTGACTCTTGGAAAACCACGTTAATGGGCACTAGGCCCCTCTTCACTACATTATTATATTGTTGCATTATTGTACTAGTTGTTTGATTTTTCATCCGAACCTTATCGGATAACTTTGCCACTTGGCACGTTTTTATTGGTAGTTGTGGATTACTTAGATGACATTCCCATCTATAAATAGAGGGATGGTCTTCACTTGTAAAATACACACTCACTTCTTAGCTCTCTAGCTCTCTAAGGTTTTTGAGACTGCACTCTTGCTACTCTCGAAAGCTCTTTCTCTCTCTAATTCTCTTGTATTCCCAACCCTTTCAGTAATAAAATTTCAGTTTGTAAAGAAAGACCCGGTGTGGATTGCTTCCTCTTTTCTTTACTTTCTGAAATACAGGGGCCCGTCTGAACGGGAAAGCCTCTCCTCTCTCAAGGTATGAGTTAGTTTATGATTTATGTTATGGTATGATTGTTCGATGTATGGATGATAATGTTATAAACATGAATATGTGACCTTTTAAAACTTAATTGATGAGATATGCCATTAGGGGAGTAAGATAAAAATTTAAAAGGCTTTATGCCATAAAAGCTGTAAGAAAGACTCGTTAGGGGAACCACAATTCAGGGATGTTTGATAAACATAATGGTGTTTTGTTACTGTTGTCCCTTTTGATTTGCCCCTTAGACCCCCTGCTTACATTTCAGATCTAGGTCTGGATAATGCTAATTTGAATTTGAAACCCGAAACAGGCCCAGAAAAATATCTCATCAGTGACAGTAATAAGAGGATTGCGGACTTAATGTTTATGATAATATTTCCATAACAAAGGACAATCGGACCCATAACACATAGTCAGAAATTTAACACGACCAAGAGAATAATAGGAGATGGCAAGTACCTAGTAAGACATCACGACATATAAGTTTTTCGCGCACAAAACCAGTGTTTTTAAAACCTTTTTTTGAAATAACTAATATCTTTTATCAAAACAAATGGAGAATATGACTAAAACTGCTGAAAACCGTAAAACAGATTTGTTTAAAACAGAATCTTCTAAAAACACAGAAACAAGGTTTGTTATTGTACCTTACCCGAAAACACACTTTCTATGCCAAGAATGTAAAATTTGGCTTATAAGACTGATGAATAAGCGAAATCAAATAGACATGATTTGCAGAAAACAAAGATTGTTTGAAAATATTATAAAATGGAAAGTGACTAAGGAGATTGAATTTCTAAAAAATGAAATAAAAATTCTAGAAAACAGTTATCGAAAGCATACTTAAATCTATAATGTTTTTGAGAAATTACGAGATAACCATATAGAAAAAGATGTGAAAACTATTTTATATCATGTGAATTTGAAGAAAAAATGTGGAAAAAATTACAAGAAGAACATTTAGCAAGAAATAACTGATTTAAAAATGGAAGTACAAATACCTTTTGATATTTGTCCTGAATGTGGAAAACTTGGAGAAATCATGTGGAAAATAGAAAAAGAAATAAAAGACATTAAAGAAACAATTATAAGGTTAACAAAATCTAAAGAAGACGAAGAAGAAGAAGCACATGAACTCATATATATGTTAAACCGTGATGAAGAAATAAAAACTATTCTAAATTCGGTCCATATATATGAAGAAGTTATAAGTTACCAATCAACAGACCTCAAAACAAAAATAGAGGAGTTAAACACTTCTAAAACAGAATTCATTAATCATATCAGAAATCAACATTAAAAATGACTTATAAAACAATAAGAGACTATAGTAAATGGGAGAAAACTGCGATTGAAAGATATCGCATTAAAAAAGAAATTGTAAAAATCCAAATCGAAGCAAAAATAAAATGTTTGCAACTCTTAAACAGAAAAAATCTCATAATAGAAGAATTAGATTTAAGTTTCTGGATAAATGATGAAATCAACAACCTACAGGCATATGAAAAGGGATTAGATCGGGAAAGAAAACAGTGGCAGGTTAATTATACCGGTTAAAAAAAATAAAAAAAAATAAATAATAATAATAATAATAAAAAATAAAATAAAATAAAATAAAATAAAATAAATAAAGAAATAAAATTAAAACTGTTAATATAACCAAATATCCAGAAAAGACATTGAAATTTAACATAAAAATACTGAAATCAGGAAAAGATGTACCGAGCCGGTAAAACAAACCAGGGGCATATTTGTCAATCCGACACTCTCTCTCCACCATGAAAAAGACACTAGGTACTAAAAAGGAAGAAAAATTCTTGTAGGTACTAAAAAGGAAGAAAGTATGGATGAGGGTATTTATTAATAAGTTCCCTTAATTTTTTAATAAATGTTTTCAAAAATAAAAATAAAAATAAATGGGTAAGGGCCAATTAGGAATTAACTGATTGAACAAACTGTGGTCTTATTTAATTTCTTGGCTGATGGCAGAATAGGTAGTCAATGCACGAATTTATTATCCTTACAACTTACAAACCAAACCATATGTAGTAGGAGGCTAGGAGCCCCGGATCCGCAGTCCCGGTAAATTCAATCTTCTGCATGGGGTGTTTGGGGTAGCTTTTGCCAGGCGTTGAACTCCAAGACTCAATCCGTTCTTTTTTAGTTGTTTTTCTAGCAAATAGTACTCCCTCCGTCCCGGGTAACTTGTCATGTTTGACTTTTTGGCACTGTTTATTGTTCAACTTTGACTCAATGTTATTGTAAGTATATCGTTGGGAAAAAATAGTCGAGTTGGGTCTTGTTAGAATCGTATGATCATGTAGTTTTATAGTATATATTTTACAAAATTTTTCACTGTACATATTTTGAGATATTAACGATTGAAAAAGTGCATTGGATTGTGTGCAGAAGTCAAACAAGACAAGTTAAGTGGGACAGAGGGAGTATTATACAAACCAAGAAACATAATTATTATCACACAATCTTCCATTTCTACCCCTCTCATTTACCAAGAAATGTACTTGGGTGGAGAGAGAATGAACATCATTAGGGGAATAAAGGGATAAGAGATAAATAATTTTTTAGGCCATCAATAGGCAGATAATTCACTTTTGGGTCACTAAAGATTGAATTATGAAATTAGGCCACCAATAGGCATTCGGGCCTAATTTAGGGCCAATTTGACCAATACCACACTAAAACGGGCCGCGTGTAACCCACTCGCCACGCGTAGCGGTTGCAAACGAATCGAATCGAACCGAATACTGCAGTATTCGATTTGATTTGTTAAGCTTCACGAATACTTCGAATCGAATCGAATTATTCTATAAGATAATTTAATATTAAAAAAAATAATTTTTAATTATTAAAATTAAATATTTAGTTCGATTTATATATTAAATTTAGTACATTAATTTCATATATAAATATATTCATATTAATGTTCACCGAAAAAAAAAATATATTCATAGTAATTAATAAATATGTTCACTAAAAATAAATTTTAAATTATCTAACAAAGTTATTTTGCATATTTATATATTATTTTATATAAAATAAAATGTTTAATCGAATATCGAATCGAATCAAATATTATTCGAATATCAAAAATTCGAATAATTTCGAATCGAATCATGAATCGAAGCAAAAATATTTGATTCTTTTGCAACCCTACCGCCCACGCGATGGCTCAAATGTGGAAATTGTCTCCTTTTGGTGGCCTGTTTTACTTTTTTGTAATTTAAATAAATACTACTCCATTCGCTCCATTATTTTTGCCTCACTTTCCATTTTTCTCTGTTCCAACGTTTTTGTCTCGTTTTCATTATAGTAATAATAAATATTAATCACCAAATCTACCACATCAAATATTAATATATCCTACATTAAATATTGTCTATGACCACATAAAATACCGTGCTCAAAATACCCAACACGAATAAATATTCATTCAAATAAAAATAAAATAAATACTACATATTGAAAATGTAAAAAAAAGATAAAATAATAAATAAAATTATTTGTATTAATAATAATAATAACTTCAAGAATTAAATTATAGTATAACATAAAATAAAATTAAATCAATTAAATCTAAAAATAAATTAATTTGAATGAATTCATTTATATTAAAGGGATGTAAACTTATCCTAGTGGTCAAGTCCCTCGATTCTCAATTTATAGGTTGGGGTTTCGATTCCCCACCCCGCCCTTATCCCTTCTTTTTTTCTGGCATGGGCTCCCACCACCCTTTATAAGTTGTTCGGCAAAAAAAAAGGGTTCTCTACTCACCATTCATCATATCTATATTAAATGAAATATAATAAAATAAGTAGTAAAAATTTAATAAAAAATAAATGGAAACAGATAAATAGCTAGGTGTTGTCTACCCACCCAGGAAAGTGAAATAAAATTGAAGATCAGAAGAAATTTGGGTCTCCGATGGTAATGCACATATTGTGTGCCAAAATGAGCAGCTTTATTTTAGTAGTTGGTCTCGAGATCATGGTTGGATAATTGTCCGATAGAGTAATATTTATTTTAATTTTTAAAAAAGTAAAAAGAAAAAAAAACTAAAATAGGCCACTAACAGGAGACAATTTTCGCTTTTAGGCCATCGCGTGAAGAGTGGTAGCGCGTGACGTACACGCGGCCCATTCTGGCATTGACTTGGTCAATTTGGCTTATAAAACCGGCCCGAATGCCTATTGGTGGCCTAATTTCATAATTCAATCTTTAGTGGTCCAAAAGTGAATTACCTGCCTATTGATGGCCTAAAAAATTCTTTATCTCAAGGGATAATATTAGAAAACTTTCATAGAAATATCTAAAATGACAACTATTGTGGAACACTTTTTCATATCTAAAAAGACTAGTACTAACTCCGTTCTAGTATAAATGAACCATTTGTATAGTAGTAACTATTCTTTGGGTAACCTTAACTAATTTTTTAGACATAGTTATATAAGAAAAAACATAGTCATATGAGATCTTGTTAGATTCGTCTAATCACATAATTTTAGAATATCAAATTTTTATAATTTTTACTTATACACAATTTGAGTTATAAACATTTAAAAATGTATCTTGGACTGCATAAGATGCAAGATGGGTGCATTTATTTGAGAACAGAGGAAGTACTATTTTGGAAGTTGGAATGGAGGGAGTATATGTTTTGAGTGCTATGAAAAAAAAATCAAAACCCTAGTTAAGTATATCTAAGAATTGTTCGAAAGTTAACGGATAACGAATTGCATTTGCATGTGGGAGAGAATCATCTCATAAATCATAATTCACTAACCATTATCGGATCTACTGACTATCAAACAACATGGTTCATCTCTCCAAATGGGTCGATGGTATTTCTTAACTGAGCGACGACCCAACATTTTTTATTTTGGGATCGGAAGAAGCAAAAGCAAGGAAAGGAAGCAAAGCAACATAGCTAGTGGTAACCCGTGTGGCATGCTTACTTTACATTTCAATAAACCCTATAAAATCCAAAACCTTCCACATGCCAAGATGGAAAATACTACAAGCTCTTTCAATTTATTTATCTATATAATAGTAAATCAATCAAGCACCCATTTTCCAGTCTCTACAAACTACAGGTAGTTGGTTTTGGCCCCATCAGCAAACGCAAGATGCTCTTGTCCTTATTTTTACCTTCCAAAAAATCCAAAGTAAGGGAGTACAAAGTATTTGTTCCTTTTCCCATCAAAACCCTAAATTCATTTAAAATCCACATCAGGCCAAGAACCCATGTGCTGTACCGCCCCCATCTATCTTCCTTCCCATTTCTTTAAAATTGATCAAACCCCTTTAATTTTTGCTAGCTGCCAAGAAAAACCCAAATCACTATTTAAACCCTAATTTGGCACCTCATTAGGACATTACTTATGATTCATGAAGGAACGACACGTACGCGGCGGTTCTTACCATGAAGAACCCTCAACTTCAAACACAGTTTTAATTAGGTTTGGCCCATTACAAGGGATTACTACTAACATTTAAGAATTCAGAGTGGACATTATGGCATATTCTTAAGTACATGGGAAAGTGCATAATGTACTGCCTTGTGTACATTTATACATTCATGATCCATCCCCCCTTTAAGTTCTTGAAACTAGTGCCCCACTTGTCAAGATTTAAGGATCACCAACAGTTGGTAATAATATTTCTGCCAATTCAATTCTTGGAGAATGGTTTCACCAAACTTCGCACCTCCCCGGCAAAGACTAAGAATCAAATCAAATACATATATGATATACCCCAACATATATAATCCTACCATATGTCCATATCATTTCCATTAACTTATGTGTTCATGAATGTTTTGATATATATCATCATGTTTTCCTACGTGTGTTTGTTGTTCCTTTTGTTTTGTTTCGGATATGCGTATGTCTCCTGATTTTCGGTGGCAGAAAATGACAAATAATTGTTTGGAAATACAGCCATTAATTTTGGGTCGATAATCATGCATACTTATATCGAGCAAGGTAATGTTATAATATGGTTTTTCAATCCAGCAATTAATTAATGGGTTCAAATGTTTAAATATCGAGTTCAAAACCTCTTTTTTCTAAATTGATTTTTTTTTTTCACTTAAAAGAGTGGTGGGAGACTCTACATTTCTTTATTCAAAAAAATATTTTGGATAGCTAAAAAGGAAACCCTAATTCGACCTAATTAACTCCAATTAATTATTGGTAATTAGATGGGGTATTGGATAATTAGTGTCGATTCCATACTTTTACTATTTACGCATGCCTCCTTGCCTGAGACAAATATCCCTGAAAGAATCGGTACTATAATAAAAATGAATTATTAGCTTGTACAAAATAATTTTTTAATTAGTTCCCCCGAAAAGATAGCACGGTAATCAATCCAAAAACTAGCAAGTGTTGTATTGTGTTACGTTGTAATTCTTCATTATACATATACTTTTCCAATGGGTTTGGATAGGGTGCTGAATGAGTGATATTCAGCTGGTGCTGATGTGCTGACCCAATGAGGTATGTGAGCGCTTGGTGTTAATGAGGTGTATTCGTGGTGTTTAATGGTGTTTGGGCTATATAAAAACACTTATCACGTACAAATCACTTATTCAGCACATACAAAACATTACTCCAGTACTTCAGCACCTGCTGATTCAGAAGCAAACCAAATCTCTTTTGGATTAATTATTTTTTTAAAGAAATTATTGAATGTGTTTAATATAAGTGTTGATCGAACATATTAAATTTTTTTTGAGAAGAAGTAATTTTATTTCTCTCAACCAACAATGTTTGATCGTCATACAATAAGGTACCAAACGCTCGAGAAGGAAACATGAAACAT
This sequence comes from Hygrophila difformis, assembly GCA_030278955.1. Lineage (NCBI taxonomy): Eukaryota > Viridiplantae > Streptophyta > Magnoliopsida > Lamiales > Acanthaceae > Hygrophila > Hygrophila difformis. Next base: position 4,134,857 of record JAOANR010000011.1, read on the forward strand.
TTTCATCCCATAACCAAAGGTAAATCGCCGCATCCTCATCTAATGGTAGTAATGACATGAAGAATCATCATCTCAGAACAATCGCCTCAATTTTGGAAGAGCTTGACGTGTTCAGGGATGCATTCCAAACGTTAGACCTTCTTCAATCCGCTCTACTCGTCAACACCCTCTACTCATTTGAGAATCCAGTAGCAGCTTCCATAAAGAGGTTGAATGGCAGCATTACGCACAGAATGGGATATCCGTGTGACTCTCTAGTGGTGAATTCATAATGTCGACCCAAAAACACGCTTTACATGCACATATCCTATGCAAAATGTACTCAAAATCAATGTACCGACTCGAAGGGCTATATCGAAAGGAAATGAAAGCAGGGGCAGGTTAGGGGTAGGGGAGTTGGTTTGAGGCTATTGAGAGCTGATAAGCCATCTTAGACTGATCACACAAAGGTAGGGACAGATGTGGTGTAGAGGAAGGCACAGAGAGCAAGCCATCTATGAATGATCTCACAGCAGATCAAATGATGATGCGGCATAATGAATCACCCCAGTGGGATCAAACCCATACCTCAAAAAAATGCCTAATTCAAGGAAATGAATTTAGGTTATACCTCAGCACTCTGAACTGACTACCGATCTACTATACAAACATAACCAGCCCTTTCCATCTGTATTCAACAATGCAACTGAATCTCCCTTTGGTCTGTTTGACTGATTCTTTTTTTTTTTTTTCTTTTTTTTTTTTCTTCTGTTTATTCTTTTTTTTTTTCTTTTTTTTCTTTTTTTCTTCATTTGCAGGGGTTTATCCACTACCGATTGCCACGAATACGCCTCTAGACAACCATATGCAATACCAGTATGCTTAAGCTGACTTCACAATTTAATGCTAATGTTATTCAGCCCCCCACACAATCATGAGCCATAGCATCATCAAAAGAAAGCGCATAAGAACATTCATAGACGGTTTCAGAAAGGCTGGATGACTAGACAGGATGGCAGCATTACGGGTGTCATATGCAAGGTGACTGAGAATAAGGGTAAGAGAAGGAAATGATGTAACAGGCAAATGTGGCATCAGGTGAAGGTGGTAGGGGTATGGTGGTGAGTGACCAGTAAGGTTTAATCCAGAACCCTTGTCCTAGTCAATACAGTGAATTGACAAAATTGCATATTCAACGCGTATTGCAAAGCAAATTTAAGGGTATCCAAGAGAACATCACCTGTACCAAATCACGGATTTGTATAGATAGCAGCGTTCCAGTCTGTTGCAATGACTTCAATGCCTTTGTATGCATCTGATTAAGCTCATTTCCTTACTCACTCCGTTAATGTTGTTCGATTGATTAAGCTCGAGGTTGACTAATCTGCCGAACTGTAGCAGTCGTTCAGCAGTCTTCTGTGTTCTCCAGACTTCCAACAACAACCATATCATTCGACTTATAAGTATGCTCCGCATTCCGACTCCAACTTCCGACTACATGAAGTTTCCCTGATTGCTTCCGCTACATTTGCTAGAGTTTTCGCACCCACCCGTGCGCCGACCTGCCCCACAATGCCTTCTGTACCTACAAAAAGAGACGGGGTAGGGGGACAACCGAGAAAAAAGTTTGTTAGTAAAACGGGATGAGTCCAATTAAAGCCTGCCTCCATTTCTGTCATCTAAAACAGCCTTTATTAGAACCATTCCTCAAGTTTGTCCCCTCCTTCAGCACCCGCCTTCGCCCATGAGTCTGCCAATCCATTTCTTTCCCTTAGAATATGTTGAAACCTCACTTCCCCTGCACAATTCACCAGAGACACGATAGGACCAACAAGCTCATGAAAACGCCATGGTACCGCACTCGGTTTAGACATCCATTTCACCACATTTTCCGAATCACACTCAAATAAGATTTTTTGTAGTGGAAAACCTTGATCGCGAATTATGGCCTGACAAACTCTACTTATTGCCGTAAGCTCCGCCTTGGTCGAATCTGCCCAACCAATGTTATCGGACAAAATGAAGATCACTCTCCCAATGGAATCCCTTATGACACCTCCAATTCCGGCTGGCCCTGGGTTGCCAAGTGACGATCCGTCCGTATTAATTTTCCACCACCCCGTATCCGGCCGTATCCATGTCAAACCCTTCTGCTGGCCTTGTTTCTTGGTCTGCTAGGAACGGAAAAACAGTTCATAGGTACATCTCCCCAACTCCATTGTCCAATGTCCTCCAAACTCCATGCTGCCTTGCACCATAGCCTGCTCAACCATTTTATTTCATCTAATACTGCATCCCTTTCCCATGATTTCTCCTTGAAAATTGTTTCATTCCTTCTCTTCCAGACGCACCAAAATACTGCTAGTCCCGTCATTCTCCAGGCCTCCTTCCACTCTTTTCGCAAATCACATCCTATCCACCAAACAAATAATTGTGATGCTTTCCCTGGAATGACGCAGCTTACTCCAAACCACCTGGCGCAATCGTACCACAATGATCACACGCACGGACATAGGCAAAACAGGTGGTCGATTGTTTCTGTTTCATTTGCACACAGTATACAGTGGGCATTCTCCTGTTGGATGCATCCCTTTCTCGCCAACTCCCACCTCACTGGAAGCCCATACTGAGTAATCTTCCAAGCTAACAATTTCACCCTCATAGGCACCTTGATCGTCCACAAGCACCTCCAAAGCCACCCTGGATCTCCCCTCTCCATATCCCTGCTGTTCTGCCAGCACGAACGGACCGAGAAAACCCCATTACCCTCCCTCTTCCATACCACCCGATCCTCCATGAACTTGTGGAGACGTCTACTCTGGATAACACTCAAAAATTCTCTCCAAACCTCTAGCTCCCAGTCAAATAATTGCCTCCTAAGTCTAATACACCATTCCCAAGCCGATCCCGACCAGTCCCCGAAGGCAGCCATATTAAATAGTAAACACATGTTTATTCATGTTAAACAATAATTATATACTTATAAATCATTGATCACATTAGTTTTTCTTTTTCAGAAATCTTTATATGAGTTCAATAATAGACGTTGAGAACATTAAATAGTTCAACCATCAATCTAAATTCACATTCAACTATTACTAATTTAGGAGGGGGGAAAAATGAGTGTATAACAGTTTAATTAGTTGACTACTCAATATGATACTATTAGAATGTCTCGAATACTTTAATTGTTGAAATTTCAGACACATGAGTTCACACCTAAATTACGTAGTAATTCAGAATTTCGATTCAATTCTCACATATATGCCATTGTTAACGGTGAAAATTTGAGAGAAGAATCTCTCTTTTATTGATGAACTCGGGGGAAAGATTACAGGAAAAATAGAAAACCGATTACAGAAATTGAAAGAAAATTGTAAAGGAATTGAAAGGACAGAAAGCAGTAAAATGCAAAAAAGCTGTAAAGAAAGTAAAGTAAGTCAAATAAGGCTCTATGAGGAGTGTTGGAGGTGTCTGCTCTCTGATGCCACATTACACTTATATAGAGGGTGGGGAACCTAGGGTTCCCTCAAGCCCATGGATGCTCCACCATGGTTCCCTCCTTTGGTAGTGCCTAGTCCTGATTTGCTTCCTTATGTGGTGCCTCGCCCTGATTTATCTCCTTGGATGGTGTCTCGCTTGATTTGTTTCCTTTCATACACCCCAAGGTGATGCCTTATCTTGATTCGTTGCACTTCACCCTGATCTGCTTCCTTAAATGACGCTCCACCCTGATCTTGTATGAGGCTCCTCACCCCACTAACTCGAAGATGCGTCCTCTCTTCCGGATATATCTTCACAGATTGGGCCGAACAATTTTCAAAAAATAGATGGGCCTTTTAACATTGGATCAACATAGATGGGCCTTAATATTTTCTTTGGGTTAACAGATGTCCCCCTCGCGCATTTTGTCTGATTAGCATTTTAAGACAAATTTGCGCGGTTAATTTCGGGTTTGGAGGCCCAGGCCCATTATGCCCCATCTTCTTCTCACCCCGGCTGCCGGCCACCACCAAGAGGATCTAACCGCCGCCGAGATCGACGGGCACCACTGCCCCATTATCGCCGGAGCTGCTATGGAGGATTTAGGGTTTCCTTCGTCGCGATCCGCCATCACCGGAGTGTCAAGCCGCCAGCTCCCTTGCATGTCCGCAGAGGCCGCCGCCCCCTTCTCGTTTTAAGGCCATCGCCACCTTCACGTTCGTCGGTCGCCATCTTCGTGGGACAGGGAGGCCGCCGCCATTATCCTGCCTAGGGCTGCCGTCACCCGGAAGCGCCGCCATTGTCTTCACGGGAGCCGCTACTAGGGCTGCCCAGCCTCTTCCTTGGCCGCCATCACCACCTTACATGAGGGTCGCCATCTCCACTTGGTGAGGCGCCGCTATCTTCGCACAAGCCACCATCACCACCTTGCATGAGGGCCGCCGCCTTCCACCTCGAGAGCACTACCGTTGTCTGAGATTGCCGCCATCGCTACACGGAGCGCCTCCAGCATCGAGTTGGGGAGCCGCCAGCTCCGGGAGGCCGCCATCCCTTACTTGAGCGCTGCCAGCATTGGACAGGGAGGCCGCCATTACCCCCTGCTCCGGAGGCCGCCATCACCCCCTTGCTCCGGAGGGAGGCCGCCATCACCCCCTTTTGTCCGGAGACCGCCATCACAAAAGAGACCTTCGGTCGCCACCCAAACGAGGCCGCCATCCGTCTTCATGAGGGCCGCCAACATTGGACAAGGGGCCGCCATCCTCGCACGCCTTGGCCGCCACCGAGAGGGCCGCCACCACCCAAGGACCGCCAACCTTTGCTTCGGAGGAGGCCGCCATCCCCATCTCCGGAGGTCGCCACCTGCCCCCTGCTCGAGGGCCGCCATCCCTTTGTTATCCGGAGGCCGCCCCCTGCTCGAAGGCCGCCGGCCGCCATCGCCAAGCTCCGGAGGCCGCCACCTGCTACTTGTTCGAGACCGTCGTCCCTTTGTTATCCGGAGGCCGCCACCTGCTTGAAGGTCACCAGCCGCCATCGCCAAGATCCAGGCCGTCGGCAGCTAGCTCCGGCCGCCACCCGAAGGCCGCCATTGAAAGTTGAATTAGAAAAACATAGAAGAACTCAGAGGACGTTGTTGTTGTTATTATTATTATTATCATTATTATTATTATTATTATCACTATTATTATTATTATTATTATTATTAATATTATTATTATTATTATTAACTTGTCGTCGTTATTCTGTCACCAACTATCCGGCCTCCAAGGCCGCCGTTGATCGCGTTCCATGGTTGTTTCTACCAAGAGTCACTACAGCAATCACCACCCTTGGTTCGTCTTCCTCTGTATCCGGTTTCATTTTCTTGAAATAAGTCTCATATGTAGGTCGACGCTTCTCATCGCGTTCCTCAAGGAACTTTTCCAAGCGGGCCGCTTTCTCGGCCAGCTGGGCAAGATCAGTGGAATCCTGCACAATTAAACGTTCTTTCAATTTTGGCAACATATTCGCCACTGCAACATTGGCTATCTCCCTATCGGGGACCGCCATTGTGCATCGGCCCTTGAGCCGTTGTAATCTATTAATGAATGTTCTTGCCGCCTCCTCGGCAAATTGCTTTGCATTAGTCAGATCTACAAGACTCACCTGTGTTAATGACGTGTAAAATCTGTCATGAAAGTCTCGCTCGAGGTCGGCCCAATTTTGGATTGAGTTAGGCCGGAGGGATGCATACCATACAAATGCAGGTCCAGAGAGAGATGAACTAAAAAACCTCAATTTGAGCCAGTCATTGGCCGCAGCTTCTCCACATTGAGCAGTGAATTTGCCAATATGTTCCACAGTGGACTTGCCATCGTCCCCTAAGAAGGTGGTGAATTCGGGCATCTTGAAGCCCCTTGGATACGGTTGCATGGTATCTACCCAATCAGGGTAAGGTTTCCTGTATGTAGGCCGCTTTATCGGCCTAACTTGAATTCCAAAATGTTGATGCATTAGGTCTGCAAGCAACTCGGGCGATACCACAGGTGTCTGTGCAGGAGGCATGACGATTGTGGGAGGTGTGGCAGGTGTCGAAGCCCCTTCATTTGGCTGTGGCGCCTACCCCCCTTGCGTTGGCGGCATCCAACTAGGCTTCGGTATGGACGCCAGTACTGGCATGGTGGTTGTGGCAGATGTGGCCGGTGTTGAAGCCACTCCATATGGCTGTGGTGCCGCCTACCCCCCTTGCGTTGGCGGCATCCAACTAGGGTTTGTTAGTGTCGGTACTGGTGAATAGTTAGCCACATAAGGTGTGGTGAGAATGTTCGGCACAGGGGGTGCCGCTTGATATGGTGGCATGCCAGATCCACGTGAGGCCATTGAACAGCCGTGTGAAGCACTGGAGGCCATCAAATATCCTGGTGATGCATAGATCGGCAATGGAGGTGCCGCATAACCAAAGGTCTGCATGCTAGGTGCTGCTGGAGTGAAGGAATAAGCCGTCTGATGTGAAAATGGGAACAGGCTAGCCGGGCTGCTTCCGGACTCCGGGAGTGGCGACTGGCCATATGCGGCTCCCCGAACCCTCTATTGGCCGTCTGCCGGCCTCGGGCATGGGAGACTGTGCGGCCCATTCATGTCGTTTGCAGGAACAGTTCCATCTTGCTGAATATGCAAGGAATCGCAAATTCTATCTCCTTGGTCGGCCATGGCAGACCGCAACACATCCACTAAGTGCTTTGTGAATAAAGGCATGAACTCGTCCATCGATTCTGTGATCGATAGCCGCACTTGCTCGGACAGTGTATGAGTTTGCATTATCCCCTGTTGCGATTCAGATGTGCTTTATACCGCTTCATCGGTAGGCGCTCTAAGTGGCATGTTTTCATGTAGAGGCATCTCTTCAAATTTCTGAGTAGAATTACTTGCTAACATTTCAAATCTGGGACGTATAAACCCTAAGCGGATATGGTTTTCCACTCGTGTCCCACTGGGCGTGCCAACATGTTAACGGTGAAAATTTGGGAGAAGAATCTCTCTTTTATTGATGAACTCGGGGGAAAGATTACAGGAAAAATAGAAAACCGATTACAGGAATTGAAAGAAAACTGTAAAGGAATTGAAAGGACAGAAAGCAGTAAAATGCAGAAAAGCTGTAAATAAAGTAAACTAAGGAAAATAAGGCTCTTTGAGGAGTGTTGGAGTTGTCTGCTCTCTGATGCCACATTACACTTATATAGAGGGTAGTGCCTCGTTTGGTTCCCTCCTTTGGTAGTGCCTCGTCCTGATTTGCTTCCTTATGTGGTGCCTCGCCCTGATTTATCTCCTTGGATGGTGTCTCGCTTGATTTGTTTCCTTTCATACACCCCAAGGTGATGCCTTATCTTGATTCGTTGCACTTCACCCTGATCTGCTTCCTTAAATGACGCTCCACCCTGATCTTGTATGAGGCTCCTCACCCCACTGACTCGAAGATGCGTCCTCTCTTCCGGATATGTCTTCACAGATTGGGCCGAACAATTTTCAAAAAATAGATGGGCCTTTTAACATTGGATCATCATAGATGGGCCTTAATATTTTTCTTTGGGTTAACAGCCATAAATCATAATTATGTTTTTCATGTCCTTATATCTATCATCTATGTCTGGTACTTTAATTCAAGAAATTTGGGTTGACCTTTTCTGGTATGTGTGAAAATATTAATTGAACAATGAAGATAAAACCTAATAAAGAATGTATATATATTTCTCTAGTGGAAATCCAAAATGTTTCTTTTGATAATCTGAGATTTTTGGAATTGAATAATAGAAAGGGTCACAACAAGAAAATCTGGAAATACCGACCGAAAAAACCGGTCGGTAAGCCCATGTGACGGGTCGTTTTGGCCTCTACCGACCGGCTTACCGACCGCATAAGCCGGTCGGTAATGTCTTGGTCCGAATTTTTGGGCCGACCAGGGGGCTTTGGTCGGCGATGCATCCGACCCCTTTCCCGACTGGGCGGTGGTCGGCACACTTCCCGACCGACTTACCGACCAAAATAATCGGTCGGGATACTGGACTCAATGGACCACGGGACCACGGTTTTGCCGACCGCTTTTTGGTCGCTGAGTCGGTCGGCAAACTCGCCGACCGAGTTACCGACCGCCCGTGCGGTCGGTAAAACCTGCTCTTCCTACAGCAGAATGGATTGTGGAAAAATACATACCTGCTGGAAAAACCAAAATAGCCAAAACGAAAATAACTAAAACTAATGAAACCATCAATACCAAACATCCAATATTCACATATTGTATATTTCAAACATAGATCATTCAAACTGTGTCGAAACCATCACACAACAAGAAACATTCTATAATGGTTCGACTTAAAGTAATAAGTACTACAATTCTAGTCCAACATCTCACAAGATAAAGTTCAAACAGTCTAACAATTGACAAGTGTAATCAGGACAATGGTAATAAGTCTAGATAATGGAAACAAGACAATATCAACGTCTCACAAAGACCAATAACTAAAGCAACAAAGTCAATGAACACCAAGGTCACCTCCTCCCGAGCAGCCTCCAAGATCATCATCCCCGTCCCCGCGGGGTGGGGATCGAGGGCCCCGACGTCCCAACAGTCTCTCCATCTACTCCGCCATGGTCATCCGTGACTGGGAAAGACGCTCGATAGTCAACGTGTATGTATCAAACTGGGCCTGCGTCACAAACTGAGCAGTAGGCGGTGGAGGGGTGGAATCCATTGCATCCCCCGGCCTGATCGACCTGGCAACAGAGCCTATGCCATATATCGCCTTGTGCCTGTCCGGGCCACTAGCTACATCTAGGAATACGCGATCAGGATCCAAGCTACTACCAATCTCTGGGTCCTGGCTTAAGGTCTCAACAACGGCATTAAACTCGGCCTGTTTTATAAGTTTAAAAAAAGTGTCAAACAACTTGGCATTGAAGTAAACAACAAAATGAACAAGGCATTTATATTCTGTACCTGAAGGTTTTGCGACTTGTCGCGTACCCAATTGTCCTTTTGGTGTTTTCTTGTATGTGTGTGCTCATGGAGCTCATGCAAGTGAACGGGCCCTTCCTTCTCAGCCGACTATAAAATTTTACAAAACAGAAGTAATTATCCCAATGTGTGTCATTAAATATCATAGAATTTTGTCTAATGGATTTGAAAAGCATACCATATCATCACGAGTGGCTCGAAAAGTCTTGGATCCAGTAGTGTGTGTGGGGAGGGCAGGTGCATCCTCCTGACCGCGACGTCTGTTCAACTTGCCCCTCTTGCTCTTATCCTTGAACGCTTGGTAATCCCATATGCGCCTCCAATTCTCTGCCACAAGCGTATCTCCCGGCATTGGTTTTTCTTACTACGGATGTCCAATGTGTAATCCTTGTATCTGTTATATGCAATTAAGGTCATCAAATTTTCTTACTAAAACAATAATATATTGTACATGTAAGTTAAAACTCACTGTGCAATGTTTTTCTTCTCTCATTCCTTCCTCATAGCAAGGGCATGCTCGGGAGCCCAACGAGCAACTTTCTGCAGATAATTAAAGAGAGCATTTCAATTACTAGTTTAAACAATACAATGATTCATGCAAGGTAAGCATCATACCTGGAATTCTCCCTAATAGAACTCCTTGGTTTCTTTTGACACCTTACCCCAGCTGACCCCATTTATATCCGCACGTTTGGGATATATGTCTGTAATCTTTCTCACGACAGAGTTCGGAAAGTCGATACTTCAAGACAATGCTCGCTCGTTAAACGACGTAACTAAGATGAAGACTTATGTTGTATAAAGAAAAAATTAATTATATTTTCAATAACGTAATATAAAGTGGAATACTTACATCTCATCTGTGGCCTTCAGGGCAAGGAGCACCCTGTCAAGACCTTGCTCAGCTACGGGAGGAAGCACGGGTGGAACCGCTTGTGAAGATCCCGCCGATCCTAACAACAAATTCAAATCAAGTTTATCATAAAGGAACTGGAGCAACAGTATTTAAAAAGTTGTTTGTACCTGGAGTGCGTGGGGGTGGTGTCTCTGGAACAGTCGTGTCTGCAATAGGTACTATAGGCTGCTCTTCCTGGCTGGCAGCTGCAACTGCAATTCAATATTATACAGTGCGTGTTCGAAGATGAGCCACCCCCTTGTTCAGACATCTGTATAACGGACAATTGTATTCCAATATAAGCGTTAGATCGTCATTAAAACATACAATGCGTAATAGTTGGTATGGTATTTAAGAAGTTTATCACATTTCAAATTTCGAAATCCTCATCCGAAGTCTCCTGTGACGGATCATCCGGATCTGTGTCATCTAAAGTAGAATTAGTGTCACTAGAGGAATCAGAGTGAACTGCCTCGTCATCCCGCTAAAGGTCTACATATTGGACCACGGTATCTGTTAGCCGCTCCCTTGCAGACGTGAAAGTCGTGGTTTCGATACCATGATGTTCTGGAGCGTCGACCTGAAATACTTCAGGTTCTTCCCCAGGTCGAATGGTTATTACACCCCTCGGTTTCACTTTACATACGGCTAACCATTCATTCCTACCCGCATCTGGCCTCAACGTTGGGAACGAAGCATAACAAACCTATTCTGCCTGGTATGCAAATATAAAAGGATCGTATATAGGCAGCGACTTTGAGTGGTTAATCTCTACAAGCTTGTACGTCTCATGGGTCCGTGTTCCAATTCCTTCACGGGGATCAAACCATCTACATTTGAAGAATGTAGTTTGCTTCATAGGCAACGCCGGGTATTCTATGACAATAATCTCTTCGATTATGTCGTAGTAGTCTCCGGACGTGCTCGAAATGCAAACACCACTGTTGTAGGTCGATCTATGCTTGCCGTGCGATTCTGTGTGAAATTTCATCCCATTTATAAAGTACATTGAATATGAAATACCAATAGGAAGTGGCCCTTGTGCTATGTGACTCAAACATGGATTTTCGGGTGGATTTTGTGTCATATATGTCTCCAACCATTTCGAAAAGTCGTCCGACATAGCAGATTGAATATCTGCCTCACTTATCATCGGCCGTTCCTTATGCAGCTGCTCTTCAAATGTCCTATTATTACCATTACGAGCATTATTATCAGATAGCATGAAAGTTACTAGAATTGTATAATGATGAAAGAATTTACAAAACACATTCAGTACTTACGTGAGATAAGGTTCGATCTCTTTGATATTTAAGATGAGGTAATTGTGAATGGCTTTCAACTCTTGTTCAGACAATCGTCGTTTCTTGGGATGACCTTGGGCACGCCCCGGGTATTTGAATACACTTGGAAGGCGATCATCATAGTGTATTGAGCCTTCATCATCGTTCCTTGGCACATTCCTCTCGCGTGTGAATACATGCTTCTCAAAGTAATGAGAGCAGAAAATTGAGGCTTCACGAACCATGTATGCATTGCAGATGCTACCTTCAACATGTGCCTTGTTGCGCATAGTTCGCTTGAGTCGGTTGAGATATCTAAAGAATATGGAATCATTTTTTTATGTTAAACGACTGTATTTACACAAGACTTGAAATATTTAAAGTACAAGAAAATTTAAAAGTATACCTTTCATAAGGGTACATCCATCTGAATTTAACGGGACCGACAAGGCTAGCTTCATAAGGGAGGTGGACAGGTAGATGTTCCATACAATCGAAGAATGATGTGGGGAAGATTGTCTCCAACTTACACAGTACTACTGGAATATCTATGGCCAGTCTATCTATATCTGCCTCTTTCAGCGTCTTCGCAGTTAGAGCCCGAAACACATTGCTCAACTCTGTTATTGGTGCCCACACACTCTTAGGAAGTAGCTCCCGCCATCCAATTGGTAGTAGTCGTTGCATGAAAATATGGAAGTCATGACTTTTCATGCCAAACAATCGATGTTTATTCATGTATATGCATCTACCAAGGTTGGATACACAACCATCAGGAAATTTTAAACCTGCGACCCATTTCAGAAACACATCCCGCTTGTCCTTGTCCATTGTATACACTGCCCTTGGATATTTCCCTGTGCGAGGGTCCCTATGCAATTCGGGCCTGTTGCACAAGGTCACAATGTCCTCACATGCTTTCGCATTTTCCTTACTCTTCCCCTGAACATCCATAACAGTATTGAACACATTTTCAAACACATTCTTCTCAATGTGCATGACACCATATTCGCATTTTCAAACACAGTCAGGCGGCGCCGGCGGGATGTGACGGGGACGGAGTGGGTTGCAGTGGGCGGGGAGGGGAGCGGCTCGGTTGCAGCGGGGCTTCTCTTCCGTGGAGGGCTCGAGGCTCGCGAGCACCACGTCGGCGCTCGAATGGCAGATGGTCGGCGGCGGCGGCGGTCGGCGTTGGGAGGTCGGCGACGAGGGTGAAATTTGGGAGTGAATCGGCTGTGAAAATGGTGGAGGCACGGGGGAATGAGCAATTCAGTGAAATGGGGGTGAAATTATACGACCTAGGTTACCGACCGTCTATGCGGTCGGTAACTGTTAACCCCAATATTTTAGGCCCAACGAATTAGGCCCAGTAAATTTAGCCCAATCCATTTTTCGAGTGGCCCAATCCGAAGGCCCAATCAAGAAACCCGGTCCAATTTTTGAGTTATCCGGATAATGACGAATGGTGAGATGCCGCCAGCTAGTTCAGGATTTATCCAATGGCTAAATGGTGGTGAAGAGCTGGCGACATAAAAACACGCAAGAATCAAGGAGACATCACCCATAATTGACGCCATCACAAGGAGCGGATCAAGGAGTTTCCTCATCCGATAGCCTTCAAGACAATGCAGCCACCTTAGGGTTGAGAGCCTATATATATGAGTGGCAGCAGTTTTAGTCAACATCTACACACACCTTAGAGGAATCGCACTTTAATATTTTTACTTTCTGCAAATTTTCTTTCTGCAAGTTCTTCCTTGTTTTCTTCCATTCCGTAATTTCTTGTTCCTTTACAGCTTTTATTTAAGTTTCTGTAACCCCATTCCTCAATCCTTGTAATCATTCTTCATCAATATCAATCGACGAAAATTCTTGGTTAACAAATTGGCACGCCCAGTGGGACTCGAGATTGAGACCATATCCGCTTAGATCCAGTTTATGCAACTTAGATCTGGCCGAATAGTAAGGGACTTAACTCAAAAATTTGAAGAAATGTCACTACACGAAGACACACCGATTAGAACATCTGAGAACGCCGTTGAAACGGCGAGCACTTCTCAACCACAACAGGGGATTACGCAGATCCCTACACTGACCGAGCAAATGCGGCTATCGATGATAGAATCGATGGCCGAATTCATGCCTTTGCTCACAAGACACCTAATGGATGTGTTGCGGCCTGCCATGGCCGACCAAATTGACAAAATATGTGGATCCTTGCGTACTGAGCAAGATAGATCTGCTCCAGCAAATGGTACGATTGTGCCACCAAACATCCTATGTCCAGGGCCGTATGGCGGCCAACAAAGGATTTGGGGAACCAATTTTGGCCAGCCGCCACTCCCGGAGTCCGGAGGCCTGGCCAGTTTGCCCCCATTCCCATTTCAGGCCACTCATGCTTTCGCTCATGCGGCACCTAGCATGCCGAACTTTGGTTATGTGGCACCTCCCGTATCGATGTATGCTTCATCAGGATACTTGATGGCGGCCAACGATGCACCAGGTTGTACGACGGCCTCCGGTGGACTTGGCATGGCGCCACGTCAGGCTGCGACACCTCATGTGCCGAATGTTCAAACCACACCTCAGGTGGCAGCACCATTGAACCTTGGTTGGATGCCGCCAACACAAGGGGGGCAGACACCACAGCCACATGGAGTGGCTTGGACACCTTCTACGTCTCCTACAGCCGCCATACCAGTACCAACTCCCGTGCCGAATCCTAGTTGTATGCAGCCAGCGCTAGGGGGGCAGACGCTATATGGGGTGGCGGCGACACCTGTCATACCAGCTGCCATGCCCCATGCCACACCTCCAGCGGCCTTGCCTCCTATGCAGGCACCCGAAGTGTCACCTGATCAACTTGCAGATATGATGAAGCAGCATTTCGGGATCCAATTAAGGCCGATAGAGCGGCCTACTTACAGAAAGCCCTATCCTGACTTGGTGGATACGATGCAGCCCTATCCGAGAGGGTTCAAGATGCCCGAATTTACTATGTTCTCGGGGAACGACGGCAAGTCCACTGTAGAGCATGTGGGCAGATTCACAACACAATGCGGTGAGATGGCGGCCAATGATTGGCTGAAGTTGAGGTTGTTCAGTACATCCCTTACTGGACCTGCCTTCACTTGGTATGTATCTTTGCGGCCTAATTCAATTCAGAGTTGGGCTGATTTGGAGAGAGCCTTCCACGACAGGTTCTACACTCCTTTGACAAGTGTCAGTTTAGCAGAGTTAACTAATGCTAAACAATTTGCAGATGAAGCGGCGAGCACATTTATCAATAGATTACAGCGGCTTAAGGGCCGATGCGCAATTGCGGTGCCTGATAGGGAGATCGGCAATATTGCAGTAGCGAATATGTTACCAAAATTGAAAGTACATTTAATTGTGCAGGATTGCACTGATCTTGCCCAGTTGGCCGAGAGAGCGGCCCGCTTGGAAAAGTTCCTTGAGGAACAAGATGAGAAGCGTCGACCTACATACGGGTCTACTTTCAATGAATTAAAACCTAGTAAAAAGGAAGACGGACAAAGGGTGATGGCCAACACAGTAACCCTGTATGGAAACAACCCTGGATAGTTGCCCTAACACGCTATCAACAGCGGCCTTGGAGGCTGAGTAGTTGATGGCTGAGTAGCAGCGTCATGATGATGGAGACCGAGGCAGGGCACGGACGACTGAGGGTGAACGGCGGCTGCTCCGGGTTGGTGGCTGAGAGATGAGCGGCGACGACCCGGAGTGAAGGTGATTGGCGGCTGAGGACTCGAAGCTCGGAGCGTGGCGGCTGGCGGCCCGGGGTGGCGTCCCGAACAGATGACGGCCTGGAGCCGGAGCTGGCGGCCGAAGATGAGGCTGGGCCTAGAGTTGGCGGCCTGTGGCAGAAGCTGGCGGCCCGTGCTTTGCGGCGCAAGAGCTGGCGGCAAGCTGGATGGCTGGCGGCCAAGGTGATGCTAGCGGCCCAAGTGATCAAAGCTGGCGGCCCAAGAGAGATGCTGGCGGCCCGTGCTTGGCGGCGCAAGAGCTGGCGGCAAGCTGGATGGCTGGCTGCCAAGGTGATGCTGGCGGCCCAAGTGATAAAGCTGGCGGCCGAAGAGAGATGCTGGCGGCCCGTGCTTGGCGGCGCAAGAGCTGGTGGCAAGCTGGATGGTTGGCGGCCAAGGTGATGCTGGCGGCAAGCTGATGCTGGCGGCCGGGCGATGCTGGCGGCAAGCAACGGTTGGCGGCCAAAGTCCGAGGCTGGCGGCTCGATGCCTAGCGACGGCAGGTTTAGGCTGGCGGCACTCGAGAACTCCGAGCTGGCGGCGTCCTCGGCAAGCGAAAGCTGGCGGCGCTCCTTGCTTCAAGGCTGGCGGCCCGGAGAAGAGGCTGGTGGCGGCCGGGAGCTGGCGGCCCGAGGGGCAGAAGCTGGCGGCCTGGGACTGGCGGCAGCTGGCGGCCCGGAGCTCGAGCTGGCGGCTCGAGCTAGAAAAAGCTGGCGGCCAAGGGGTGAGAGCTGGCGGCCGGAGAGAGAGGGCTGGCGGCCGGAGAGGGCTGGCGGCCGGAGAGAGCTGGCGGCGCCCCTCTTGAAGGATCTGGCGGCGCTCCACGAAGTTGCTGGCGGCCGGGTGCGAGATGGCTGGCGGCCCGAGAGAAGACGCTGGCGGCCGGGTGAGATGGCTGGCGGCCCGTGAGGGAGGTGTTGGCGGCGCAGCAGGAGCTGGCGGCCGGTTGAGCTGGCGGCGATTTCCTCAAGCTGGCGGCGGATTCACCAAGCTGGCGGCAGGATCCCTGGGTGGCGGCGCTGGATGCGGGCAGCGATAGAGACGCTCGAGATGAGGACGGCTACACGCACAGGCGGGCGGCCAAGGCGCTAGGAGTAGGCGGCGACAGGCTGGCGGCCGGGAGCCAAGGCTGACGGCGCCCAACGTACGCTGGCGGCGCTTGTTCGAGGCTGGCAGCGTTCGTGAAGAGCGATGGCGGCGATGGAGAAAGCTGGCGGCAGAGGCGTCGACACGGCGGCGATTCTCCGGAGCAGCGGCGGCGCACCTTGACGAGTGGAAATTTCCTTCAAGGAAGATGGCGAGCGGCGGTTTGGTTTGGGAGAAAAAGAGGAAAATTTCAAAAAATGCCTAAAAAATTTTAACCCTTGGACAAGTGGTGGCTTTTTATAGAAGCCAAATAGGGCTAGGGTTTTGGAATGGGCCTAATGGGCCAGACTTATAATTCAAACGCGCAAATCTGTCTTAAAATGCTTATCAGACAAATTGCGCGAGGGGGGCATCTGTTAACCCCAATATTTTAGGCCCAACGAATTAGGCCCAGTAAATTTAGCCCAATCCATTTTTCGAGTGGCCCAATCCGAAGGCCCAATCAAGAAACCCGGTCCAATTTTTGAGTTATCCGGATAATGGCGAATGGTGAGATGCCGCCAGCTAGTTCAGGATTTATCCAATGGCTAAATGGTGGTGAAGAGCTGGCGACATAAAAACACGCAAGAATCAAGGAGACATCACCCATAATTGACGCCATCACAAGGAGCGGATCAAGGAGTTTCCTCATCCGATAGCCTTCAAGACAATGCAGCCACCTTAGGATTGAGAGCCTATATATATGAGTGGCAGCAGTTTTAGTCGACATCTACACACACCTTAGAGGAATCGCACTTTAATATTTTTACTTTCTGCAAATTTTCTTTCTGCAAGTTCTTCCTTGTTTTCTTCCATTCCGTAATTTCTTGTTCCTTTACAGCTTTTATTTAAGTTTCTGTAACCCCATTCCTCAATCCTTGTAATCATTCTTCATCAATATCAATCGACGAAAATTCTTGGTTAACAGTAACCCGGTCGGTATTCCCTACCGAGGAGCCCGCGGTCGGTAAACCGGTCGTTTCTGACTCGGGTCCCCACCCAACGGTTACTTTTTGCCGACCGACGTGTGCGGTCGGTAACCCGGTCGGTAAATCCGACCCGCACAACGTCAGTCAGCAGATGCGGTCGGTAATGCCCAATTTTCTTGTAGTGGGTGTTTAATTTGATATAAATTATTTTTTTTTAATAAAAAACGATAAGTATACAAGAGAAAACAAAACCCTGGGAAGATATATCATAAATATAATATAATTAATAATATTTCCAATTATATGTCAGTATGTACAACATAACTTGCATTTAAGTTTGTTCTTGTGATCAGGTGAATGCATCATATGGTGAATGTAATTGCACAAAGGACTCATAAAAGGAAAAATTATAAATCGAAATACATATATTAAATATTCAATTTGTGATTTAAATATTTAAATTGGTACTAGAAATTAATAGTATAAATTTATAGTTGGTAGTATTGTTTAACAATTTGAAAAACCTTAGTGGAACTTAGAGATAATTTACACATTAAGAAATGGTAATTAAGTCATAATTTTAAACAATTTTTATATTTTTTATTTGAATGGATTTTGAGTAATTAATAATTCAAAATATGCATTAAATTGTTGGAAAAAGATTAGTTGTGAACTCTTAAAAAACAAAGATTAAAAATGTAAAGGGGTCCCACTCGGAAGTTGATGACGTGTTGTGCATCAACTATATCGGGCGCGTATTCCAAAGCCGAACCGTTATCTAACGTCAGACTGGACGAGTCTACATGGCAGGCATTGTCTTGGGAGCATTCATTTTCACCATTTATTTTTCATTTGAGTAAAATCCATTTTTGGTTGAATTTTTCTTACCCTTTTATATCGACAATGGCACAAAAATTTCTCTAGACTATCTTCTGTTAAGCAAAAAAACGATGGCACAAAAAGTCTGTTTTCTTTCTTTTTTTCTTTTCTTTCTTTTTCATTTTTCTGACATCGGCTTAAAAAAAATTGGCACAATAAGGGATGTGGACTTACCTTAGTGGTCAAATTACCGGCTCCAGGATTTAATTCCCCACCCAACCCTTACCCCTCTCCTTTATTCATTTATAATTTGTATAGCATGAGTTCTCACCATCATTTCTTAGCTTGTAACTCTATTCAAAAAAAAAAAAAAAAAGACACAAAAAATTGTAGTACTAATAATAAAAAATGTGTGAAGGGAGTACATATTATACAAATTACAAAAAAAACAAAGAAAATGGATAGAGGATGGAGTGGTGGGATAGATCCCATAACTTAAAGATTGGAAGTCAAAATCAAAGGGCCAAAGGCCAAAAAAAATAAAGTAGAAAAAAAAAAAGAAATTGTTTGTAAAGATGACGTGCGCTTGTTTCCTTGATGACTGTCCTAATGAAACAATTAACGTTGTCTAATTTTTGCCTTTGGCTTTTCGAAAAGGCTAAAGAGGTAGGAATACGGCCGACCATCTTGTTCCTTTTATCACTAATCTCCCACTAATTATACAATTAGTGCATAATCTAATTATCCTTAATAAATAACCTACTAAACACAGGGCACATAGCACATTATTATTGCTCTGAGTTGTAAACTTTTTAATCCTTTGGCAAATTTGTCGTTTTGCTAAGCAACTTTAAGAGGCTGCCACGTTATTATAATTATAATTTGTGCATACATATTTATTTGTACCCTAATTTACATTAATAGCTGTACAAGATTTAAATTTGCAATTATCCTAATAGTTGGTTAATTACTACTATATGCTAATCATAGGTGAACGTGACCATACCTGATCTAAATTTTATCCTTTGAATGATGATTCATAATTTTTTTTTTCCTGAACAGCCTATAAAGTTAAGAAATGGGTGGCGGGAGTCCATGCCCCATAAATTACAAAATTGAATAAAATGGAGGGATAGAGGGTCGGTGGGGAATCGAACATCCAATATTCCGTTAGAAGTCGAGGGACTATTAACCACTTGGGCTAAGTCCTCATCAAGAAAATAGCAGGGATGTTAATTTTAAGTGTTTTTTTTTTTTTCCCTACGAGGCCAAGTAGCATTAATAATATAATTAAATTTTACCTAGCCTATGTATTCTTCGCATGTCTGATGCATGGTAGTTCACTAGTACTGCCTTATTATATGCAAGTGTTTTACGATTTTCCTTCTATGCGATCCTCATCTAGTAATATACTCCATCCGTCCCACTTCAGACGTCCTATTTAACTTTTTGGCACTGTTCATTGTTTAACTTTGACCCAATATTATTTCAAGTAAATATTTGAAAAATTAGTCGAGTTCGGTCTTGTTAGATTCATCTAATCGTGTAGTTTTAGAATATATATTTCACATAATTTTTACTTATATATATTTTGAGATATGATCGATTTAAAAAGTGGATTGGATTGTGTGCAGAAATCAAACAAGACATCTTAAATGGGACGGAGGGAGTACTACTAAATCGAATCAATCTTCGAAAACACCCCTGCTTCTCTGATTTTAAAACTTAATTACTCCATAGTCGAGACATGTAAACTTGGAAAATTGCATGCTCGGTGGTTGAATATATGAGCAACGTGTAATCGAACGTTCATGTGGGCTGTAGCTAGTTTACTGTATTATTATTATTATTATTATTACAGCAATTGCCAGCCATGTTTATTACCCAACAAAGATTCGTTTGCAAAGATGAGACACTGTATATACTTCTATTAACTATATTACATGTACATTCCCGAGAGATGGTACAATCAAAGATAGTACCATTATTTAACCGGAAAAAAAAGATAGTACTCCCTCCGTCGCATTAAAAGTGGCCACTATTCCTTTTTGGGGTGTCCCATTAAAAGTGGCCACTTTCCCTTTTAAGTAAATTAGATTAACATAAACATGATTAAAAACCCACAATAATGACAATTGTACTTTCTGCACAAAGTCCCTATATATGTTTAACCATTAATATCTCAAAATGGGTATAAATAAAAATTATATAAAATATATATTCTAAAACTATACGATTAGACGATTCCAACAAGATCACACTTGACTATTTTTGTCTTTCTACATCATTACGATAACATTAAGTCAAAGTTAAATAATAAATATGGTTAAAAGTCAAATGTAACCATTACGGAGTATAAATTAGATGGATGAATTAGTCAAATTTACTCACACCACTTTAACTACTAAATCCCATTACCTAAATTCTCGTGCCCAAAAGAAAGGGGCCAATTATATTGGGACGGAGGGAGTACCATTATTATTACACGTGCCTACTGCCTCTGCCGCCCATTGTATTCACTTCTCACAAGACTTGCAGTTGCACCCCATATCTCCAATCATATATATGCACATTTTTTATGTACAATTTCTTTATACTCCCTCCGTTTTTGAATAAATGAAATGTTTGAAAATTGGGTACTATTCACACACGCACTTTGACTTAAAATTTTATCATAGTTATACTAGTTAAATTAGAGTCAAGTGGAATCTTGTTAGATTCGTCTTGTCGGGTAATTTTTAAATATCGAATTCTTAAAATTTTTACTAGTACCGAACTTGAGTTATTAATGATTTAAAATGTGCATTGTACTGCGTGCACTGTGGGTCCGTTTCAATTTTTTAAAAACGGAGTTAGTATTTATGAATGTACAATTGCTTCAGTATATTTTCAAACACTTGCCCAATATTTATGCTTAAGTTTCTTCCCACACCACACCAAATAGCATCAATGACTAAGCTAATAAGAGCTTCAACCAACACGCAAAAAAGGGTGGATTTTGGCCTAATCGAACATCAAACGCAAATCCAAAATGCATTTGTCATCATCTTTGCAACAACTCAAACGCAAATATGCATTCCTACTGTTCATAGACTAAAAGAAATCCTTCTTGAGTTTGAAGAGTTAAAAGGAAATATTTATCAAATATTCTTTTGTGTTTGAGTTTAGTATTTTCGGTTGGAGATAAAATATTACTCCCTCCGTCCCAGTTAACGTGTCCTATTTGACTTTCTGATACTGTTCATTATTCAAATTTGACTCAATTTTATTGTAAGTATATATTTGGAAAAAAGTAGTCAAGATGGGTCTTGTTAGAATCGTATGATCATGTAGTTTTAGAATATATATTTTACATAATTTTTCATTGTACATATTTTGAAATATTAACGATTGAAAAGAGTGCATTGGATTGTGTGCAGAAGTCAAACAAGACAAGTTAAGGGACGGATGAGTATTTAGGGTCTGTTCTGCACGCAGCCTTTGAGAGCTTTTGGTAGCTTTAGCTTTTATTTTAAAACAAAAGCCCCGTTCTGCACACTAGCTTTTAGGAGCTTATGGGAGCTTTTGGAAGCTTCTTTTTAGAAGCTACTTGCAGTAGCTTTAAAAAATAAGCTCCTAGCTTATTGTTGATCAATTACAATTTTATCCCAATAACCAACTCACTACCCAATAGTCTACATAAATGTTTGTCCTTTTATATCATTTCATACATTTTTTGACAGCTACAGCTTGTTGTACAGAACACTTAAATAAAACTGACAGCTACAGCTTCCACAGCTCCCTACAGCTTCAGCTCCCTACAGCTCCAGCTCACAGCTACAGCTATGCGTGCAGAACAGACCCTTAATGTGATATTTATCTTATTTTCTTATTTGAGTTTAGTGTTCTCTGTTGTAAATTAAGTAAGGTAGCATAGGACAAGTGACTTGTTGGAAGATTTGTATGATGTTGACCCCTTAATTAGCCTTATGTTCTATCTTCTAAATCATACCCTTTGTAGATCATTATATATATGGAGTATATTTAATAGCTTTCCCCTCCAACCAAATGATTGAAAATGATTGAATTGGGTATTACTTACTTATTTCCCATTCCCACTTTTCAATTTTGGGCTCTTAGTATTTTATATTAGAACCATCAGACTCCCAATCTAAACCATTCACTGAAACGGTTGACCAGAACAGAGTGGCTCAATTACACATACAGAAAATAGTTGGTCTCTTTGATAATATAATAGACCATAGTATTATTCAAAATAAGCCATTCTAACTTCTAAGAGTTTTCACAATTATTCATAATTGAGTTGTGATAAATACTCCAATGTAGGAAATTACAATGCATGAGATCAATATGCACTGTCTGAAGAAAGTATGAATATAGAGCCACTGTCTGCGTATGGTGAGCAAAGAATTCAGGCACTGGACATTTGCACTATTTTGGCTGCTATTTGATAGTCTCTTTTAGATGTGCCTTAAAATTTATGTTTATTTTGTACCTAGAAGTGCAAATGTTAAGATACATTGGATAGCTTCCAGGGCGGGTCATTACATTCTAGGGGCCCTAGGCAAAATAAAATAATAGGTCCTAAGTTTTTTCTTTTTTCTTTTTGGTGAACATCCGGGTGTCCTCAGGCCTCATCGAGTCCAACACTAATCTTTAGTGTGTATTGAAAGGTTGTCTCTAAAAAAAATGCATATATAAAAGCTCGAGCCCGAGATTTTTGTTTAAGATAATATGTTCCAATTAAATCTAAATAAATAAAAAATTGCTATATTCTTTAAAAAAATAAAGTTTGTCAATATAAATGATTTTCCCTTATGTTCATAAAAAGTTGTAATTTTTTGTGAAGGAGAAGCTAAATGAGAAAATAATGGTTAGTTTTGATTTATTAAAAGAGGAAAACATAAAAAATTAAATGAAAATTAATATCATAGCAACAAAAAATTATTATTAAAATTTAAAAATAAAATTTAGGCCCCATATAAATGGGGGACCCTAGGCAATGGCACTTTCGGCCACCCCTCAGAACCGGCCCCGATAGCTTCACTTAAGGGGTTACTCCATGTATGTAATATTTCTCGATTCGTTCATAGTATTTCTTAGTTCAAACTCCCTAGTTTCAAGTCCAAACTCGAATTAGATTTTCGGCTTACTAACACAAGTAGCTAGTCAAACTCAAAGATCAAAGACTCTATTCATTATGCATATCTTCAAAGTAGCTTGTGGCTTCCTAATCAGTCGTCGTATTATTCATTGTTCCTTAAAACTCGAAGCCACAAAACTGTAACTTTCATCAACAAGTCAGACTCGCACAATGTTTCACGTAGGTAACTAAACGAACCAAATTGAACCGACCTAAACTGAAAGCTCGATCAGCCTCAACTATCATCATACACATTACATACTTACATTCATCTCAACAACCTAAAAATCTTTGATCCCATCAGTTGCAAAAAATCTAAAGATGCCAAAATCAGATCTGCAAAGATCCATTGATAAGACTGTTTCACCATAAACAGTGGGCACTCCAATACAGACCACACCTATATTCATGCACACACACATTCACAGCAGACTTATATGTCAAATTCTATACTATAGAGTATAGAATACACCAATAAAAGGTTAACCAAACAAATATTCCAACCAAACTGCTGCCTTTCTTTTTTTTTCAGAATTTCAAATACTTAGATATAACAAATATGGATAGGCTGGCAACTAGAAGAAAATGATATGTCCACAAAAAACAGCTAAATTGAACAAACATTATTAAAAGAAAAGGAAGAAAGAGAGGTTACATGGGAACTTTTGTCAGGGCCTTCTCTGTATTCTTGTGAATATAAAAATCCAGCTGCACATGGGGGGAAGATGCCCTTCAGAACTATCATCATTTACCAACTTCTTAAAAAAAAAAAAAAATCATTTTAATTTTTTTATACAAGGAATAGCTTTCATTTTCATTTGGATTTTGTAGGAATGGCCAATAGGAGGAATATAAGGACTAGTTTATGAAAGCAACACCATACCTATGAAGTAGATGATTAGGGCAGGAATCAGGGATGGTCTGATCAATGATGCATGATCCTCCACACCACTCAGATATATATTTGGATTATCACCTGTCATGAAATTCTTGCACACGTTGAAAAATAAATACTACTACATGGTGTGTCAATCCAATCATAAGGGCATAACTCTGAATCTATAATAGTAATATAGTGTGGGGAGTGTGTGTTTTGTGACTGTGTGTGGAGCCGCAAAAGATTGCTCAGCAAAAGATGATTAGATAAAAGCCATTGGGACATCCCCACTATTGGGTTTGCAAATGCCAAATTCGATGTTTTTAGACAGATTAGGGTCAAATTCACTTACGAAACTTCTTGTGTCGATTAATTTGTATAGGGAAACTGGAGCTTAGCTTGGACTAATCTGACAAGTAAATTTCAACAATCTGTAGTTTTAGTTGTACAATGGGTGTAACCCTTAGAAGAATTGTTTAATCTTCTTATAGGATGATGAGTAAATATGGCATCAACACAAGCACTTGATGTAATGTACTACAGGTCTTAAAACTGAAATCTAGTGAAGGATACTGTAATTCCACATGATAATGAATAATTTACTTCCTTTGATTTCTGTTCAATCAATCCAGCTCGGAGAATCAGTACACTGATAGCAAGAAGATTAATACCATAACATACCATGTGTGATAGTCTGATACACTAAAATCATAATAAAAGCATGATCCTGCTCATAAATCCAACGAAGGAAAAAATGCACGAAACAGCCCCCACAGGCTTTGTGAAAATGTCTATTTCCATTGCTGGAATGATAAAATTACTGTAATTTTAGGACAGAAAAGGTGGGTTGAGGAAGGCAGATAAGAATCAATAACGAGGACTCAATCATCAAAGAGTGTCTTAAGACGTGCACTCTATGAATAGTATAAGTGAACACAAATAAAATCACACAAACAGTCAAATACTAGTATATCATATCATACCCTCATTTTTTGGAATAACTTGATGCTTCATAATTCTCCTCAATTAACTTTGCTTAACTATGGTATAATCCAACCTCAACTGGAAACAAGTTTTTTTCAAATAAAGAGCACAAGATGGACATCAGTCCATCCTCAATCAAACATTACATCCTCCAGATTACATATTTTCAAATAAATTTCATTACCAGTGAGTTTTATCATATTCCAACCTCAGTATGGCACCAAATTAATGTGCATACTGGAAGCATCATTTCTGACAAACCTATACGTTAAGCCAGATTGGAGTTATAAATTCCATTTATGCAATCTAGCATCCAGGCACATGAATTGGCATCGGTTCCATTCTTTTTTGCTTCACTTCATCACCAAACACATATACGATAATCGAAAATTGACACTAGCAATTACCTTTGGAAGAACATAAAATAAGGGGGGAATAAAACTATGCATCTACTCCACAAGGACCAGAACGCATGGTTCCAATATTTGTCTTGCATTTCCCAATAGATGGACTAACAGTAACTTCCTTTATAAATTCCACATAAATAAGCACGCTAACACATCATGCTTGAAATAAAAAACAGTAATAAATCTCTTCATAATGTAGTATTAAATAATTGAGAACAAGAATATGTCCCTTGAATTCACGCTTGGTAAAATCTTCGCCAAATTACAGCACATACTACGATCCTAAACCCCAAAAGAATGAAAAACAATAAAATAAAGAAACACATTCACAGACATGTAAGAAAGATCACAGTTAATCATTTTCGAGCTATTAAAATCCCCAGTCAAATCGAAGAAAGGGAAGTAAACTAAACAACCTATGTCGATTTCTTTTCTAAAAACTGCAAATTGAGTGAAAAGCAGATCTGCAAATTCCCATCACAATTCACAAGCCTATCTATCAATGTTTTCTGGTCATTGCGTTGCGTCCAATTCGAGCTCGATTGGTTTTAGGTTTTGAGCCTTCAGCTTTAAGGGTTTGCGAGTTCCCAAATTTTGGTCACAAATTGGGCCAAAAGTGAACGAATGTGAATGTGAAAAGTCTAAGCAGTTTGTTGGGCTCATCACCAGAAAGTTTGTTCTCTTACCAAATTGGGTCAAATCAAAACCCCAAACCCTGCATCATCAATCAACAAATCAAACCACCATACACCATTTTGTCCACACAAAAAAGGCAGAGGAAATGGGGCAAAAGATCGTAGCTTTTTCAGGTAGAGGAAAATTAGAAGAAAAAAAAAAAGCAAATGCCCTTTTCCATTACCAGCCCACAAGAAAACTTTACAAATGGACAAATTGGAATTCTTCTTTTCACATGGAAGAACATGTCCCCTTCCATCCCTACATTGCAATCTGTTCTTGTGTTCCCTCACGCCTATTTTCTTGCTTCTTTCACTTTCAATTGTCATGCTTGAATTTTGGGGGCCCTACTTGAGGTGTGCTTTTTCTGCACTTTTCTTGCTTTTCTTTCTTTCCTTTTCCGTTATTGCGCTTTTCTTATCCTAATCATGGTATTATTGTGGGTATTATTACCATGATAGTCTTAATCATTTGCCTGTTCCTCATAAAGTCATAATTGATGTACTAGAACATAAAAAAAAATTACTACTACTACAGAGTTGAGATTAAGGCTAACAGCACAATTAGTGGTAAAGATTGAAGATTTAAAGAAAACCACCAAAATCAGTTTTAATAAATTTATCCTCAAAATGATTTCATATAGACTACTAGCCTTTATTCATTCAATCCATTTGTGCTATTAAGCATGCTTTGCTCCACTGTCAAACCATGATTATCATAAAAATCTCATCTTTTTTCCAATCAATTATTGAAATTGACTCAAACATGAAAATATACTCCTGGGCTCAAAATTCTGCAGAGGCACTGTTACTTCGAAATGATGGTAACTACAAATAGGAAACGAGGGGGGGGGGGGGCGGGTTTTTCTCCATGGGCGTCTGGGAGACGGAGAGTTGGACACGTGGAGGGAGATCAACGGAGGGGTGGGAAGAAAGAGGAGGGAGAAGTGGCGTATCGGGAGTAGGAGGAGGAAGTAGAGTAGGGGGAGCCGAGAACCGAGAATTACTTACTTATCCATCTGTAGCGGTTGCGGCGAGTTTTCAGTTCCAAAGAAACCTCGTTGGGCGCGCTACTACAGTGAAACAGTGTTGTGCTTGTGCATCCCGGCGTGGAGAAAGAGGCTCCTCCCATCACATAGCCGCATCTGGGCCGTCCAGGTCGCGCGATCATTCACTGCCGTTGGATTGTAGTAATTGTGGGACCATAAGAGACAACCTCCAGTTAAAAATCAGCACGCGTGAATGAGGATGGGGCCCCACTGGGCTAAGAGAGATTCCTGGGGTGCGGTCCCGTGCAACGATCCGCTTTTCAGGTGCTGCGCTGCCCTCTCTCTATGCAGCAGTACAAAATTTTAGTCGCTAGAAGCTCGTTTCGAAAAATAAAAATGTAATTTAGTGGAATCTTTTTATTTTTAAAAATAATATTTATTATAAAACATCAAAAAAAATATTATATTTAAAAAGAAACGGAGGAAGTACTTCATAAGTAAATTCTCACATTCCTCATAAATGAATTACAATAAAATAAAAGGGATAAATAGAGAATCTAATAGAGAAAATCAAACGCCCAAGTAATAAGATTGGAAGAGATAGACTTGATCACATGAGCAAGTCCTTATCCCTACCAATTTTTTTATATATACATATATCTAATATTCCTGGATAAAAATAATGAAAATTCTGAGAAATTCCTGCATAAAAAATAATGAAAAGTCTTTTAAACACTACAAGAGAAAGGCCGGTTACCGACCGTCAATGGACGGGTCGGATTTCCCGACCGCAGCACCGACCGCAAGCTGCGGTCGGGAAAAAGTAGTCGTTATGGGCTCAGGCGTGTCCAGACGACTCCTCCCCCGACCGAGTTCATGCGGTCGGTAATTACCGACCGCGTTGCCGACGCATTTACGGTCGGTAAGCTAGGGCAGGTTAATTTGGGGTGAATCGCGAAATCAGCCCCATTCACCCCTCCCTCCCAATTTTCACCGCCCGCCTTCGTCCCCATAAATGATTTAAGTAGTAGTTTCGGCACCTCCGTTAAATAGACCTAGGTACTGATACTAGTAGAAACCTTCTATGAGCTAGGGTAATTTTAGAGTCTGTTCTCCTGAATTTATTTCCAGAACTTATTACTTATTCTTATTAAGATCAGATCAGATCAGACCACACTATATATATAATTGTAATCAGATCAGATCAGATCAGGCCAGACCAGTCCAGATCTTATAAAATTCAGGTCAGAACACCTTATTTCAGGCGAACAGAACAGGGCCTAAATACTACCTCCGTTCTTTTTTAAATGTCATGGACCCACATTCCACGCAATACCTCAATAACTCAAACTGCATACAAGTAAAGATTATGAAAATTTGATATTTTAAATCTATGCGATTATACGAATCCAACAAGATCACATTTGACTATATTTTATCTTATATAATTATATTAAAAACTCGAATCAAAGTTACTCAATGAATAGTGACAGAACCTCCAATGTGTCACTTATAAAAGGACGGAGAAAGTAATAACTTTCTCTTAAATAAATTCTGAGGAGTTGCGCAAAAAAGAAAAAAGTAAAAATCTGAGAAATTTTTCAAACATTTCTGATAAAAATTTAAATCATTAAAAATTAATAACGGGTCATATTAATTCATTTAAATTATTGACAATTGAAATAAAACCGTAACAAGGATTGGAATAATGGTGAAAAAGGAAGAGAATATAATGTGGGTAGATCAGTAGTAGATTGGATTTCGATTTTAGATAGTGAGTAGTGTTTCTCAAATTATTATGCTCAGCTTTTTCTTTTGCTTCATTCGCACTTATTTTAAATTTTCGGCGCAGTCTCATCTTTGACTATCACTGCAATGCAATCATCTAAAGTTCACCACCGAAAATTAATAAATAATGTACTGTATTTTGTATAATAATTTGGGGAAAAATAAACGCAGAATATTTGATCATAACTAGGGTTTTCTATACTTGAAGCAAGACATGTAAGGTTATAAAAAAAAAAAATGGGTAATGTTTTTTGTAAATATTGACACTCATTAGTCTTCAAATATGTTTGAGAGCTCAAGTCACACAAAATACAAAAGGTAATAAAGGGATGGATAGGGGGCGAGTGAGAATCAAACCCCTAATTATAAGGTTGGAAGTTAAAAAACATAACCGGCCATTAGGTCAAGTCCGTATTTTTTTAATGTTGAAATATATAATTTTTTTCCTTTTTTGTTGAACAGGTTATACAGGCTAGGAAAGTGTAGTGGGAGCTCATGTCACACAAATTACAAATGGATAAAGTGGAGGGATATGGGCCCGGTGGAGAATCGAATCCCCAACCTATATATTGAGAATCAAGGGACTTGACCACTATGAACTCATATAGGTTGAGAGTTAGGGTACTTGACCATTAGGATAAGTTTTCATCCCACAAGTTGATAGTATAATTTTTTATTTTGTTTTATTTTTTTAAAGAATACTATTGTTGTAAGGAAAAAAAAAAGTTTAGACAAGTAGAAAGGGTTGGGATATAAGTCAGCCACGTGACAACGTTAGGGAGGTATTTCGATTTTCCACGTATACATAATACATGAGCAAAATTGGAATAGCCTTTGTCACGTACATTGCATGTCCCCTTTTATTATGCACCTATTAAGTAAAACCCATGCCTGTTAGTTTTTTTTCAAACATTATTATTGGGACCCTTCTGCATTACCCTTTTTTTTTATTTCTTTTTTCATTCCAACATTCATATAAACACGGATGGAGATTTACCTTAATTGTCAAGTCCACCGACTCCTAATCTATATGGTGTCTTAGGGTTCGATTCCCCACTTCGGCCCTTATTCTTCCCCATATTTCTTTATAATTTGTATGGTATTGACTCACACCACCATTTCATAAATCATAGTACACGCTGTTTGGCAGGGAAAAAAAAAACATTCATATAAACATATCATGTACAGTTTAGTAGGGTAATGCTACAAATTAAATCGTATATAGTTTAAACTAATTTAAGAGTTTATAGTTACTTAAAATAAAGTTTAAACATACATTCTATAAATGTATAAATTTTTTTTATTTTTTCATATATTTAATGTTTGTTTTTACTAATACTTCGAAAAATTAATTCAGCACCGGAATATACAATGCAATGTGCCAAGAAATATTTAATTCAATCTTTCTATGTCATACATGAGTATATATATATATATATATAAAACTTAATTATAATACTTCAATATGTTTGTAAAAAAATTAGGAAATACTGCTAATATATTAAAATGTATACAAGTAAAATATATATTTAAAATATACTTTCTCTGTATTCAAATAATTCTAACATTTCATGTTTTCACGCAATCCAATACACATTTATAAAGAGTAATATCTCAAATTTTATAAAATAAAAAATAATAAAAATTTAATATTATAAAACTATGTGATTAGACAAATTTAACAAGATCTCACTTGACTATGTTTTATCTTATATAACTGTGTTAAAAAAAAATCGAATCAAAGTTACTCAATGAATAATATTTACTATACCAATATTAATATCTTTCAAATACGAAGGGAGTATAATATGGTTAGACAAACATAATAAAACCCAACTTGACTTTTTTTTTATTATTATATATTTCCAATAAAATTAAGTAAACTTAATTAAATAATGAACGATTTTAAAAACAAATGAGATGTTTTTTATCGGCACAGAGGGAGCTGGTAAGTTTATGCCCTGCACCAAAATAGTTGTCTCTCGTTCCAATTGACATTGCGGGAATCAAATCTTAGATCCTCCCTGTCAACTACAACATCAATCACCACGAAAACATGGTCTCAAAGTCAAGTCTCATAACTTTCTACTTTATTATTGGGGTTTGATTTTCCAACCGGCCATCTATCCATTCCTTTTATTCCTATATAATTTGGTGGTTTGAGATCTCACATGCATTTGCCGATCTTGGGTGTCAATATTTACCAAAAAATTTTTTAAAAAAATAATATATATATACTTCCTCCAATCCTTTTTAGTTGTTGCATTTGCATAATTGTCATTGTTCATTGAGTAATTTTGATCAGTTTTAATGTACTTGTTGGATTCACCTAATTATGTAGTTTTAGAAGATCAAACATTTTTAATTTTTTTAAATACAAATTGAATTATTAATTATTAAAAATATATATTGTATTGCATGAAACATATGAATATAACAATTATTAAGGAATGGAAGAAGTAGTATATAACTTTAACGCCCCGAAAATTCAAACATGATTTTCGCAAGCATTACCGCTGTACTAACTATCCTAAATTAGTGGCCAGCTAATTTAAAACAGCTAGTACAAGACTGAGTAATCCCTAAGGTGATCATCTGATTAATCCAATTTCATGCGGAATCTAAAATAAAATAAAACACATAGGCACGAAGATAATCCACCATAATACCTGAATAAAACAATCCCTATCAGAGTATCAGGCTACAAGCCTCTCAAGCATAATCTGGCATCCTGCCAATATATCAGAAATGGGGCTACCAGCCCAAAACAGTAAACACATAAGGCCACAGTCCGACAGAATGTAACTCCTAGGCTCACAAGCCTCAACTAGTCAAGTATGAAACAGGCAAGAGCAGTCAACAGAGTATCACATAAATACACATAATAACATGAACATGAAAATCCTATCTATGTGATCTCTCACCCCCATACCCAAATCATGCTTCAGCGCCTCCAGCAGGATCTATAAAACAAACAAAAGTAAAGGGAGTCAGTACAACGTATTGAGCAAGGCTACGTGCCGGGGAGTAAGGGGAAAAACAGAGCAACAAGAGTAAATAATAATAATAATAATAATAATAATAATAAATAAATAAATAAAAGCATGAATGACATAACAGAATATAAATAAAGCAATTAATCATCACACCGTCCCATACCGGTGCTCAACCACAATCATACAATTTATGCACGTGATGCATGGCCTAACATACACCTATTTATCCTATATGCACATGCAAATGAATATGCCTAGCCGGCACCTAAAAACCCGGGCGGTATGAACCCACGGGTGAGGATATCATCAACTCAAACCCGTTACAGGGTAACATACACCATCCCAGCAGGGACCACAGGCATCACATCCCAATCACAGGCATAACAGCCAATATCCACCCGCAGAGCCTTCAGGACTCAACAACACCGGTGAAGGCTACCCTATATAATAATCATTTTGCCACGAGTTCAATTCCACCAATTCAGTGGCATTTAACATACTTGACAACCCGAACAGGGGTGAATGTAGTGCTTTCAATGTATTATTAAGAAGAACAATAATAATTCCTTCAATCATAGTAGTACACTACACAAACTGGCAAGGTGAAAATAAAACAAAATAAATAAATATAGTAGACTAGTAGGCACTACACGTCCATGGAGGTGAATTTAATTAAAATAATAATATACTAAAGAGTGACACTTGCAGTAGGCATTTCATGAATTAAAGAATACTGGTCTTGACTTTTCCAAGCATTTCATTTATATACTGTGTAGTTGTAGGCATATGTGGAGTATATATTTATATATCTAACTGAGAGACCAATTTACAGAATACCAAATTTCAGGGACCAATTTTACAGAGCACCGAAGCTAAATAAATTTCAAGAGAGTGAATTAATAAAACTAATAAGAGCAAAAACATTCATTCCCTCATACTTCTAAATTCGAACAGGAGGCCATTATCATAGAAATTGAGAGCCTGTAATTTCGCACACAAAATCCCTTGCCTGATGTCTTCTCAATGATTAAACGCCTCAGAATTGCCCAAATTTGAATCCAATTGGCCAAAACAACTCACAAACCAACAACCGATTAATCAATCGGCCAAGAAACGCGATAGTTTAAGTGAGTCGAAGATCACCCCTAAACCCTTCTTCTCTCTCGGCCTTTCTCTTCCCTCTTCCCGTTTCTTTTTCCTTTTTTCCAAAAATACAAACAAAAGACCCCTTATTACTTCCACTTGTTAATAATTATAGTAGACCCCCATACATTCTTAATCACATCAAATCGACCCCATCCGGACTGAAATGTAAAATAACCAATTACCAAGTTATTTAAACAGTCCAATTAATTAAATCGGGTCATTACAATAACTATGTAGGTGTAACATATGAAAATTAGTAGGATTATCATTAAAGACCATGTGTTAGTAAATAATTATAGTTTAGAATTTGAACTTTGGAGTGAATTATGAAAAAAAAAATTAAATTGAGATAGTTTTGAGTTTCGGTATTAGCATTAGTGTTTATGCACTATTTTTATTTATTGCGTAGTAGTGATAATTTTTTTTTTAAAACACCTACTGGTATTTTATGCACTATTTTTATGTATCTAGATTTTTTTTCCACTGGAGGGAAACTTTAGGAAAATATTTGGGTAAACCTCATGGTGATCAAATTTAGCGTCGTATATGCAAAAAATTCATTTGGAAGAGGCATCCTTCACTGCCCATATAGTTGCTCGAGAGATTAATCGTAGGTCCAATATGAACTGGGGATACCCAGTAATTCACCAAAAAAATCTTTTACATATATTTGTATATTATATATTTGTAATTTAAGGTAGATATATTTGTATATTGATAGTTTTATTATAAATATTTGTATATATATATAAATATAATAACAGAAGCATGAATATATTTGGAAAAGTTGACAACCTTAGAGGTTAGTCCGTTAAAACTTAAATTTTTAACGAGTAAAACAACTCATGTTGGAAATTAACCACTTTCGACTAAAATTTAAATAGACAACGCTTATTTTACACATATTTATTTAAAAACTTGAACAAATACTCCCTCCATTCTAGAATTGTTGCAACATTTGATAAGTTGGCACTGTTCACATCCACACTTTAACTTAAAATTTTAGGGATTGGTTACGGTGCAATCACCAAATCCCGCAGCACATCAAGGCACCAATCCCAACCGTTTGTTTAAGATCCAACGGTCCAAAATGTAAAAGGATAAAATTGTCCAAAAAAAATTTTAATGTCGTCGCTGAAAAATATACATAAGGTCATCGTTGAAGAACACTATGTATGTCGCTGAAATGAACATAGTCTGTCGCTGAAATATACTACCGTGCATCGCTGAAATATACTATAGTGCGTCGCTGAAATATATTAAACCAAAGAATTAGGGTTTCAACTTTTACGTACGAAGTCGCTGAAATGCACCATATATCGCTGAAAAATACTATAGCCTGTCGCTGAAATATACTACGGAGCGTTGCTGAAATATACTATACTCCATCGCTGAAAATACATGGAAGGCGCGCTGAAAATAATTATGTCGCTGAAAACAATATATTAATCAATACAATCGCTGAAAAGTACATATCTTATCGCTGAAATGTATTAAAATATATTTTAGAGTAATATGACATAATTACATTTTCACCCTTCTAGTTCATCTCAACCGTTAATTTAAAAAGTTAATCAACGGTTGGAAAACGCCTAAGTACATCATGTCAAATCCCTTAGTTGCACCCTAACTCCTCCCAAAATTTTATTGTAGTTGTACAAGTTAAAATTTAGTCGAGTGTGATCTTGTTAGATTTGTCTCATCATTCATGTAGTTTGAAAATTTTGAACTTTTAGAATTTTTTATTTGTAACGAACTTGAGTTATTAATGATTGAAAATGTATATTGAACTGCGTGAAATACTGGTCCATAGCAAATTTAAAAAAATAAAAACAGAGGGATTACATATTTAATAAAAATATGGAGTATAATATAAATTTATTAAAATTTTGTTGAACTTAAACTAGCGAAGTTGAATTGACTAGCTCATTTATTTGAATATCTATCGATCACTTCCAAAAATTTAATATTCCTTCCGTCCCATTAAAAGTGGTCACCATTTCTTTTTGGGGTGTCCCAGTAAGGTTGGCCACTTTTTCTTTTAAGCAAATTAGATTGACATAAGCATGATTAAAAACCCCACAATAATGACAATTGTACTTTCTCTACAAAGTCCCTATATATGTTTAACCATTAATATTTCAAAATGGGTATAAATAAAAATTATATAAAATATATATTCTAAAACTATACCATTAGACGATTCCAACAAGACCACCCTTGACTATTTTTTTCTTTCTACATCATTACAATAACATTAAGTCAAAGTTAAATAATAAATATGGTTAAAAGTCAAATGTAATCATTATATAGATGGATGGATTAGTCAAATTTACTCACACTACTTTAATTACTAAACACCACAACCTAAATTCTTGTGACAAAAGAAAGTTGTCACTTTTAATGAGATTCCTAGGAATAATTGATGACAGAGTTATGAGACATCGTACGGAATTAATAATACAGCATTAATTAGGTGTTTCGATAATGAAAAATCGGTAACAACGACTTATAATTATATTTGTGACGTGGCTGAATTAAATATATTTTGGACCATTATTCCTTCATTAAAACCACTCCAGGTTTAAGGTGCAACAAAATTTCGTTGAATTTATAACAGCTATATTTTTTAGGGAAAAAATGTCAAATATATCATTTTTGTTTAAAAAAAAGCCAAATCTATCATTTTTCTATTTTATTACCAAATTTATCCTCTACATATGCTAATTATATCCGGAAATATCCTAAATTCATCGTGGAATGCCTGCTGACGTGGCAATAAATTAACTTAAACCCTACACGCTGGATCGAATTTGAAGTGTGTCTCAATTAGGGCTGGGAAAAAAACCGAATATACTGCATACCACACATACCGTATCGAAAAAATACCGAAAATATCGAAATTTTTGGTATACCGTAATTTTTGGTATGGTATCATACCGTACCGTAAGATTTCGGTACGGTAACGGTATAAATTTTTTGATACCGCGGTATATCGCTACCGTACCGAACTTTGGTATATACCACGGTATCGGTATATACCGCGATACCGTTATATACCTTAATATCGGTATGTTGGTATATAGCGAAAGTTCGGTATGCCGGTATATACCGCAATACCGGTATGTCGGTATGTAGTGAATGTTCGGTATGTCGGTATATACCGCGATATGGTACGTCGGTATGTACTGAATGTTCGGTATAGCAGTATATACCGAACTTACCGGAATGTCGGTATGGAAACGGTATGAAATATTTCATACCGAAACTTTCGGTATACCGAAGATCGGTATACCGAAATGTTCGGTACGGCAACGGTATGAAATTTTTCATACTGTAAAGTTCGGTAAGGTATACGGTACGGAGAATTTTTTTCGGTATGATACCGTACCGAAAATTACGGTATACTGAAAATTTCGATATTTCTTTTTTCGATACGGTATGTGCGGTATGCGGTATACTCGGTATTTTTCCCCAGCCCTAATTGAGAGACACTTCAAATCCCATTCAGCGTGTAGGGTTTAAGTTAATTTATTACCACGTCAGCAGCCATTCCACGATTAGTGAATTTAGGATATTTCCGGATATAATTAGCATATGTAGAGGATAAATTCGGTAATAAAATAAAAAAATGATAGATTTGGCTTTTTTTGAAACGAAAGGGATATATTTGGCCTTTTTTCCTATTTTTTAGCAAAAGCATTAAAGAGTTTGTGAGAGTCCATATCAAACAAATTATAAAGAGATAAACATTTAGGTGAGATATCGAACTTCCAACTATAAGTTTGAGAGATAAAGAACTTGACCACTTCTCCAAATTCCCATTGCCTTCCTAAGAGTTTGTTTGGAACTTATCGTGGGAAAAAGAGAATTTTAAAGGAGAAGTAAGAAAGGTGAAATTTTAGGTTGCTCCTCATTTTAGGAAATTTTGGCATTTGAAGTTATTTTGTTACTATAAAAGTCATAGATTAAATAATGAAATAATAATAATAATAAAAACTTTTATAATAAGTAAAAGGGGCAAATTACTTAAAAAAACCCCAACACCAAACATAAATCCCTTCTAGGTAGGGCTGTCAAACGGGCCTAGGCCCGTTGGGCCGGCCCAGCCCGTGAGGTATTTTTTATGCGCTGGGTTAGCATTTCAGCGGCCCGTTAGAAATTAGGCCCGCCCCGCACCGGCCCGTTCAAAAGTGGGCTGAGGTGGGTTAGGGCCGGGCCGGGCCGGGCCAGCCCGTTTGACAGTCCTAATGTGAAGCTCTAAAAATTTATGTTAAATTATTGATGGGCTTTGGTAAAGTAATCCTAAAAAATATATGCATATCAATCCATAGATAGTCAACATGTTCAAAATTAGAAAGAGCAAAATAAAAAAAGAACATTTTTTTTCTATAGTGGGCTAGCCCACTTTGGCCCGCAGCCCGCCTTGGGTTGGGCTGGGTTAGCATTTCAGCGGCCCGTTAGAAATTAGGCCCGCCCCGCACCGGCCCGTTCAAAAGTGGGCTGAGGTGGGTTAGGGCCGGGCCACCCCGTTTGACAGCCCTACTTCTTCTAGGTACCCCCTATACATTTTATTCACTTTAGCCCCCTAGAGAGATAAAACTTTGTTAAAAATACCTATTTTACCCTTAAAACACAAAATAAGGAAAAAATGCTTAAAAACCATTCTAAAGAATTTAATACTACAAAAGATATACTTATAACTTTTCAAACTCACTATAAATAAAATAATAAACATCTACATAAGATCAAAACCTTTAAAGCAAAATTACAAAAAGAAAGAAATGAATCAAGAAGAAATAAATTCGTTAATATATGATTATGGACTATATTTACAAACTATGGGAGAAAGAATTGAAAATCGGAACGATATTATTTATACTATGCTCATATTTCTAACTGAATATAATCAAAAAGTATATCCCTATTCAGAATAAAAATGTTTTTGGGATGAAATAATTTCACTTAGAATGGGCATAGAAGATAAAAACTATGACAACGACCTCATTGAAAATTTAAGTAATTATGGTGAATATTATTTCTCTGATTAAAAATAAATACTACAATTAAGAAACCCATATTACACCCACAAACATCGCCAATTTTTATCATTGTAAAGAAATCAACATATTGGAAACTATTTTGCAAATCAACACTAAAACAATTGGTATCAGAGCCAAGAACGATTAATCTAGACATGAGTAATTATAATAATAATGATCATATATTAAACAATCATATGAAAAGATTAAGAATAAACACTCCAGAACAATTATACCCCGAATATATTCCAACCGCAAGATACTCTTTAGATGAAAATCAGGAGATAGATTATCCACTAAGTATGATTCACCCACTAGATACTGAAAACTATATAATAAATAGAAATGATGAATATTTACAAAATAACACTAATAGCGAAATGATACAAGCAAGAATTGAAAGAGCAGTTCTAAATAGAGTAAGAGGAATAGAACCCCAAATAAGGCCACTTACAGAAATAATAACCAACGATAGTCGGAGATATTTAACACCCACATTTAATCCTAATCATGAAATAAGTCAAAGAGAGATAGAAAATATGGATCAACAAATAGAAGAAAGAAAAACAAACACAGATAGAAGAAGAAGACTGACTAGGTTGCAATACGATCAAAAATTTGGAATAAGATTAGGAAATAGAGGAAAAGATTACTTTGGATAGGAAACTATCTAATCGAAACAGAAGAATATAATGGTAATTTAATACAAATTATATAAAAAGAGACGAAGAACAAGAATTATTGTCACAAGTTAAACTAACTTTAATCAATAATGAAATTACCACATATAGAATGTTTCCAGTATATATAACATATAACACTATGTTTACTAGAGCACATTCACCAGAATTTTCAGATCAATAATCAAATTATAGTGAAGACTAATAAAATGCCATGAATAAAATTAGAAAATGAAACATTAGAAAGATTGACTAATAAAATTCATGAAATAGAAAACCAACCACAAGACATAAATACTATAATAATGAAACCAGAATTATTAAGAATAAAACTAAAGATTTCTAAAATGATAGATGAAAGAGAAGCATATGTAATTATACAGAAACGTATAGATCCAGAAAAAGAAGAATCAGAATTAATAAAAGAATGGTATTTGAATGAATTAGAAATAATAGAAATAGAAGAATTAGAAAGGGAAATTGAAATAGATGAAGTAAATATCTTCATTAGAAACATAAGAAATATTAGATGAGTTATTTACAAGAATTAGAAGCAATAAAAGAGGGAATTGAATTAATAAAAGAATTAATGGTAAGTTTAGATACAAGACTCCACAATATTGAAAGATATATAGACAAAACAATGATTAAAACTCCACAA
This sequence comes from Hygrophila difformis, assembly GCA_030278955.1. Classification (NCBI taxonomy): domain Eukaryota; kingdom Viridiplantae; phylum Streptophyta; class Magnoliopsida; order Lamiales; family Acanthaceae; genus Hygrophila; species Hygrophila difformis. The sequence goes on from JAOANR010000011.1 coordinate 4,174,009, forward strand.
AAGCAAGTTGAATTAGAAAAGTTACTCCCACCACCAAAATGGGAAAAACCACCGGAACCAGGAAGTCTAGATCACCGAGTAATGATGAAGGAAATAGAAAAATTAAATAAAAAAGATAAAATTAAAATCATAATAGACAAAGTAGAAAAATTTAAAAAGATAAATGAAGAAATAAATGAAGGTAAATTAAAAAGTAAAGAAGACAAAGAAATTTCAGAATGAAAACAAGTATAGAAGATTTAATAAATGAACTAAGTAGTGATTTAGAACGATTAAATTTAGGACCAATATATACAGGAACATTTTCAGAAACAGAATTAGAAACTAATGAAAGCGATTTTGAAGAACAACATAAGTCTTTATAAATAATCACAGATTATATTTACCATCATCAGAAGTAGTTGGAGAAAGTAGCACTACTTTACCAAGAGAAGGTGTAACAGGAACCATACCAATGGAAGTAGATCAAACTACGAATAGACAAAATGTAGACAATAATCAAAGTAGATTGCAAAATTTACCTTCAAGAAATTTTCCAATAAGGAAAACAACCTCTAAAAAATAAATTTGGAAATACAATGAAGATTTTGAGTTAAAAGAAACAAGAATAGGAAATGTAAAACCAGGAGATGCAATATTCTTAAATTTAGATTGTCTTAAACAACCAAGTCTAGAACTAGAAAAATGGAAACAAATTATAAGAATACATTTAATATCAGAAGAAAGTACCTCAAGAGCAAAAACATTAAAAATATGGAATCTAGTCCAATGAAATGTAGCACAATTCCTTGCAGGAATTTCCTCAAATACGAAAACAAATTTATATGAATACAATTACTCAAGGATTTGGACAAGATGTAAACACAGGAATAGAGAAATTTATCACTATTATATAAGAAGAATTCCTAGGAGTACAAAGCTTAGATAATAATGCTATAATAGAAGAACGAGATCAAGTGTTACTAAGATTAAATAAAATAAGACTAAGAGATTTATGCTTTTTTTATCAATTCTCTGAACAATTTAAAAATTACTACTCCCTCTGTCCCATTTAAGATGTCTTGTTTGATTTCTGCACACAATCCAATGCACTTTTTAAATCGATCATATCTCAAAATATATATAAGTAAAAATTATGTGAAATATATATTCTAAAACTACACGATTAGACGAATCTAACAAGACCGAACTCGACTATTTTTTCAAATATTTATTTGTAATAATATTGGGTCAAAGTTAAACAATGAACAGTGCCAAAAAGTCAAACAGGACGTCTGAAGTGGGACGGAGGGAGTATTATACAGCTTATACAAGCTCACAAAATAAAGAACACACTATGAATTCTATATTTCCAAAATTACCTTCACCATGGGATGAATATATGTGGAAAATATGGATTCAAAATAAAAATGACTATCCAAATAATTTAGGAAGCAGAATAAGATTAATAAGACAAGTAATAACTGAGTTATGTTATCAAAGAAAAATACTCGACCACAATAAATTATATAATAAAACCGTTGATTTATGCTGTCAAGAAAATGCAGAAAATTTTGTATGGGGAAAAAATAAATCATATAGAAAAAATAAGAGATTTAAAAAATTTAGGCCAATGAAAAGAAAATTTAAGAATGGAAAGAGATTTAAAATCTTTAAGAAAAAATTCTTTAAGCCAAAATTTGGAAGAAAATATTTTAAAAGAAAAAATGATAGAAAACAAAATAAAATGAATCCAACCACATGTAAATTTTTAATTGCGGAGAAATAGGACATTTTGTTAGTGACTGTACGAAACTAAGGAAAAAAACAAGTAAGACTTATAGAATATGATATTATAGATGAACAAGTATTCAAAGAAATAGAATCAGATCTAGAAAGTATAAGTGAACCAGAATCAGGAGAAGAAATATATGAAGTAAAATTTTCTGAAATAGAAGAAGATGAATAAAAATAAAGAAATAATCACAGAAGAACAAGAGGAAATAAAAGACATAGAATATGTAGAACAATATGAAGGACAACGAGGATATGTAATAAAAACTATTTTAAGTCCAGAACAAATTAATAAAATACAAGGATTAGATCTAAAACATGGATTCAAACATACAAATTTTAATATACTATCAAGAACATTCTCAAGAAATAATATAGTAATTCATGAATATCATGAATTAGAAAAAACAGTAGATGTATGTAACACTAATACTACCCTAAAACTGCACTTTTTAACAAAAGATATAATAAATAAAGGGCTAGAAAAATTAAGTAGAAATAAAACAGAAAAAATACAATACGTACATTTAGCAGGAGTAAAGATTCTAATAAAATCTTTATTCAGAAGTGGAATAGACTTACCAGTAACAATAAACCTACAAGATTCAAGATTATTAAATCCACAACACTCACATTTAGGAACTATTAATGGAAACCTAATTTACCAAAAATTACTATTTACATGTTATCCAAACTATTGTATATCTTTACAAGATCAAAATATAGATGAAACATTAACCTTATACATAAAAGTACATAGGAATGATGTAATGAAAAATGAAAGTAAAATATTTACAATACATTACAGTGTTTTTTATAGCTATCTAAATAGTAGTAATAGACTAAAATCTTATGACGATAAAAAGACAATAGAAATACACGAAGCATGTAGAGACACAATAACAGATCTAATATTACCATAATTGAATAATCCAACGTTACAAGATGATTGGATAATTGATCTTGCAGACAAGAAAAATACAATAAAAATAGAAAAACCATTAGAAAATATGAGACTACAATTATCCTATAAGAACAATGAGTAGCAGAAAAAGTATAGATTATAGCCCAAGAACAAATTTAAGACTTGATCAACCAAGACATAGTATTGATATTCCATACAAAAAAATAAACAAAAAGCCCAAACATGAATAATTAATATAGAATATTATAATGGCACAAACTGAATAAAAGGACCAATATATTAGTAGACACTGGAGCTGGTAAGAATCATATAGGAAAAACTTGTATAAATGGATTAACAAAGCATATAGGAACAGAATATAGATATACTACTTTCGAAGGAGAAGTAAAAAGACTAAATGAAATAGTACTAGTACCAATAAAACTAAGCTTATGTAGCAGAAGAAGAAGGAACATCTAGTAGTACCTATCATCTCTTGTTAGGCAACGAATTTTTAGACTCACTAAACAAATATATAATAACATGAAAAAATTTTAGTGGAAAAACAAAAGATGGAAAATTTTGTAATAGGAAAGACATACATATGAAAGAAATTAGATTTCCAACAACATTATATTTAGAATTAACTATACTACAGACAAATATAACAACATGTGTTATACTAGATACATGAGCAGAAATTATATTGATACAAGAACACTTAATAAAAGAATGAGAAGTAAATAAAAGACCAATAGAAGTATATGGATCTACGGGACATAGTCAAATTATTAATAAAATAGCTAAATATGTTCAAATAATTTTAGGCAATAAAATATTTACAATACAAGAAATATATATTAGCCCAGTAAAAACAATTGATGTATTATTAGGAACAGATTTTACAAGTTTATTTCAAAGCTTTAAAGTAGATAGATATAATATCCAACTAAGATCATCATGTAACCACTACATTACTATTCCGAGAATAAGGAAGCCATACAGAGTGCTGCAAAAACGTGGTGAAAATGAGAAATTATAAAACAACCAATTACTTATTATATAAAATTTAAGATCCACAAAAAAAAAAAAAAACAATTGCTAATTCAGAAGCCATAAGATTTTGATAAATATGAACTTCATGAAACAATAAAATACATATCTGAGAACTATGGGGAAAATCCAATAGAAAAATGGAATCTTAATAAAATATATGCAGAATTAAAAATGAAAAAATAACGATATAATAATAAGAACTCAACCTATGATGCATAATCAAGAAGATATTGAAGAACTTCGAAGACAAATAAATGGATTATTAGAATTAGATCTTATTCAAGAATCTGTAACAAAACATAATAGTCAAGCTTTTTTGGTTAGAAATCGTAGTGAACAAATAACAAAGAAACCAAGATTAGTAATAAACTATAAAGAACTAAATAAAAATATGATATTTGATAGTTATTTCCTACCTAACAAAGAAAATCTAATAGGATTAGCTAGAGGAAGAACTATTTATTCAAAATTTGATTGTAAAAATGGATTTTGGCAAATTAAAATGCATCCAGAAAGTATAAAATACACAACATTTAGTACACCACAAGGACACTATGAATGGAAAGTTATGCCGTTCGGAATAAAAAATGGACCACAAATATTTCAAAGAAAAATGGATAAAATATTTAAAAAATTTAGTAATTTCATATTTGTATATGTAGATGATATACTAATAGCATCAAATAATATATAAGAACATAAAAAACATTTAGATATATTTGCAAAATTTTGTAAATATCATGGATTAATTCTATCAGAAAAGAAAGCAGAAATATTCAAAGATGAAATAGAATTTTTTGGACTAATATTAAACAAACTTGGAATTAAAATGCAACCACACATAAGTACAAAACTTGTTAAAATGCCTGATGAACTTAGATATAAGTTAAACATACAAAGATTTCTTGGAATTCTGAATTACGCAGAAGGATTTATACCAAATTTAGCAAAAAAGACAATGATTTAAGAAAATTAATCAGAAAAAATAATAAAATAAGATGGAACAATACTGAACTTGTCAAACAATTAAATGAAGGATGCTCAAAATTACCACCGTTAAGATTACCTGACGAAAAGGATAATTTAATAGTACAAACCGATAGCTCGGACTACAATTGGGCATGATTATTAAAGACCGATACTGGCAAAATTTGTAGATATGCATCCGGAACATTACAAGGAGCAGCAGTAAACTATAGTACGAATGAAAAAGAATTACTTGCAGTAATTAAATCAATAGATAACTTTTCATTTGGTTACTAAGTAGAGAGTTTAAAGTATTAACAGATAATACACAAGTGAAACCTTTAGTTTATAATAAAGTACCAAACAAACCACAATATTGAAGAATAATAAGATATCAAACTTTTTGTCAATGTACGACTTTACTGTTGTATATATTAAAGGGATTGACAATTATCTAGCTGATTTCTTAAGCAGGAACCCTGAATATGGAGAACAATGAACAATGGGATGATGCTGGTCTGACTGACCACATCTACAACGAAATAGATCAACTACAAAAACTACTACAGTCTACTATGGACAGACAACTAAAACTACAACAATTGATTGTTGGGAGTTTTATGGACGAACATAAGACTATTAATGACGATATATATGAATGTAACAAATGGTTGCAGGGACTACTAACTACTATGGAAGAATATTTTTATACACCTGAAGAACTTAATACTGGTGTCTCAGACCAGGAAATGAAAGCTAATCCAGATCCAAAAGAGGACAAACAAGCAAAACAATCTGGGGATGCAAGACCCTCGACCTCGTCGAAAAACATTGCAGAAACAAAAAACCATTTCTGTGACAATATTCCTCAACCAGCACCCATCAGCCTTGAGACTAGAAACTTTTTAGCAGAATACCATACCCTTAGCAGCTACATATACTCCTTGCTCAGACGATAAACATCATTTTACACTGAATTCACCAAATCCCTACATCCACAAGTAACAATTTTACCAGGCTGTGACCCAAACTTTGTTTCAAACTATTTCAAATTCGGTTTTATCATAACTATTTTCCTGTCCCTAGGGATGGCAATTTCACCCGCACCCGTCCAAAATCCGAACCACCCGATCCACCGAAATGGATGAAAATCCGACAAAATGTGGATTCTTATAGGGTGATGGGTGGATCGGGTGACGGATCGGGTCGGAGATGGATCTAGGCTCATCCAACCCACCACCCGATCCATCATCCAACCCACCACCCAAACCATCCAGCACCCGTTATATTTTATTAAATATGTATACAGTATACTGAATATATTTTAGTAAAAAATATTAACATGGTTTTTCCTCCATTTTTTTCTTCCACGGTCCCTTCCGCCGTTTCAATCTTTCACAATTCCCCCGTAATTACATTACTCATTGCTAAGGAATGCCTTATCGACTAATCTTCCTCATGTCAAGACTCATGTTTTATAATTTTCTCGTTTGACCCTTTCATTCCCAGTGTTCGATTCCTCCACTTTTGGATATTATTATTTCGTTTACACTTCGCTTCCATATATAGCAAATCAGGTATGGTTTCTTAAACTTTACGATGTTCAAACATGAATTAACTTTGAATATAAATGATTGCAAGTTTATGCATATTTTCAAATCCATTACTCACCCGATCCACCCGTTTCACCCGTGGTTGATGGGTGGATTGGATTTGGGTTGAGTTTTAAATGGATGATGGGTGGATTGGAGGATGAAATAACACTCATGGACGGAGGTGGATTTACCCTTCTCCGATCCACCTCCGACCCATTGCCATCCCTACATGTCCCCCTTATGAACCGAAATATCCAAATTACTCGTAATAATAGAAGGCCTAAACATAAGACCCAAGACCCAGAAACTAAAGGTATTCTCTATTAGTCAAGAAGTCAAATACTCAGCCTACCATCTTATTATTGCAGAAGAAATCATTAAGCCAGAAAGCTACCCTCAAGAATATAGAACCCCCAAAACAAAAATCTTTAATACAAATACATCCACTTCAAAAGAGCAATGGGAATACGCACTGTTCATGAACAAATGAAGAGACTGTACAACCAAGGAACATGAATCTTTTTTGGAAATGAAGAAGTTATAATGATTGAAAAATTAAGCTCTCCAGGATTCAGATCAGGAAACTTAGCAGGATTAATTCAAAAGTTTGACACATACAACTTCGAATGCTCAGAAGAAGTAAAGAATATTTGGAAGAAGGCTGTAGAAAAATCCACCACAAGTCTGAAAACAAGAACATTTCTTCGGAAAGAGACAACGAAGTGAAGTAAGCAGTGACGAGAAAGAGGACCAATGTAGCACCAAGAAAAGAATAATGCGGCAAGACGTATGCAATGACGCAATTGAACAAGAAGACAACGAAGAGAATCAATAAAAAAAGTAAATGATTGAAGACAACAAGACAAAGAGGACGGCTAATAATGCATGATCAACGGACGAAAATGACAGCTATGGAATCTCAATAATAGAGGAGAAATGGAGGACGAAGATGAGGCCACGTAAATCAATTCAGAACCACATGATCTCCAAGACTCCATCTATAAAAGGAGGAATGATTCAAGAAGAATCCAGAAGTGAAGATACACACCGGAATACTCTTTCTCTGCATTTCTTTGTAATCTTTAGTTCTCTCTTTAATGTAAACCATGAGTGATTTTAATGCTTTCAATAAAAAGATAATCGGCTAAGTTCAATAGCCTGATTATTCCAGTAAATATCTTCGAGTATTTTTCTAAAGTCTACTAAAATTCTGAATATATGTGAGTGGGTGAAACATATGTTGAGAGTCATGTCATCGATACAGTGATTTCCGAGAGGTCGTGCATATCGGAGTAAGGCAGGAGGCCTGAAAGAAGGATAGCAGACGAGGAAAGAAGGTTACTCGTTGAAGGACTCGATTAGAAGTTTCAACCACAAAGCTTATACTACGGAAGCGAGGTAGACCCTGAAATTTTACTTTGAATGATAAATATTGTGAATGATCATGGTATATATTTCGATTAATTACGTTCTCAAAATAAGATCATAAATATAATTTAATGTTTGAAAATTGTAGAACAAATACCGTAACCATTTTAGATTTATATCACTTTTTTACCTTCATATAATACAATACTTTAGAAAATGTATCAGATCTATAAGATAAATGTATTGAACTTGACCAGGGGCATATTTGACAATCTATTTCATATAAAGACAAAATTGGGTACTAAATTGGAAGAAAAAGTTATCCTAGGTACTGAACTTGTATAATGTTTGATGAGAGGTATTTATCAATAATTAGCCCAAGTAAAAGTCCCTAAAATTTTCAGAAAATAATAGAGTGACTTGTTAGCGTTGTCAACTAATTTGTAAAATTTTTTCGTCCCCAACTTATTCCGTGGAATCCAACAGGTGGTGGAAGCAATATACTACATATGGATGGCAGTGTGGTGGACAGGCAAAGCTGGATATGGGTACGTGCTTCGGGATGAGATAGGGGCTTGGTAGGGAGGTGAAGCTTTTGAGGTGAAACCTCGGTCAGTGCCCCCCCGACAGCCTTTACACTATAATCTCTATAGGGCTGTTAAAAAGCTTGCCTAGTTTCTCCTACCGAAAGCGCACGGTATCAAGCTGCAATATTTATTTTAATTGTCGGGATCGTTCAAAAGAGAGTTACACGATAGAAGTGTTTTAATAGAATTATTAGCTTCAGAATCTGTCTCTACTCTTGATTTAAGAATGTTGTAATGATGATTACTAAAGAATACTACTGAAATGTAAATGCTTAAAGCTATAAATGCAGTAAAGAAAGCAATTAAAATGATGTAGAACATCATGATCTTATTCATGTGTTTAAGGTGTTACAGACCAAATCAAATGAAATAGGCATATGGTGAGATTATCGTACTTCATTGGATAAAGCATAATGAAGGTTCATTGAGATAGAGAAATCCTTTACACAATTTAATCAACTCTTCATGTCTTTAATCACTTCCCAAGACAGGTACTTATGATTCAGTGTCATGACATTCTAAGCTCTGAAATCGTGGAATACTATCATCACAGAATGATCTGTCAGACTCCTTCTGTGATAATAGCTTTCAGAATTGTCACTTAATCTTTTTCTTTCAGACTTAGATTAAGCCTTTGACAACTTGAGGTCACTTCTAAATCTTACTATATTCGTCTGAACTTGAAGTTGTTCTTTTTTATTACTCTGATCAAACTGATCTTATGATCCCGTATTGGATGTCCTCTACAACAAATGAAAAAGCTAATATTTAAATCTACCATCCAATGTTTTCATAAGACTTATTTCTTCAGAGTAATTCCTGCAAGTATTCATAAGGAATAATAGTCTTGTAAGTATATCAAGATGAAATTGCTATTCAACTTCCTTGACTTATCCAGACTACTCAGATTTGTATAACTGATTTAGCTCAAAAAATCTCTGTAAACAGTTCCAAATATCCATGATTTGACTCAGGATTAGTAGACTGTAGTAGAAATATTGAATCTCCTACTCATAGCTATAGTGATAACTATAATACCATGAACCCCGGAAATTAATCTTCCTGATACTCTACTAATTTTTAGGACAAAAGATGGTTCTTGAAACATCTTTCCCTTTTAAACGACAGGTACTAAATGCCCAACTGAAGAACAAGTTTGTTCTTTATCAGTCCTGAGTAAGTAATGATTGAGAAAACCTATATCATCATCTCTCTCAGCGTACCAGTGTAAAATAGTAATACGTGTTGCACATATGAATTGTAATTTTGTAATCATGAAGTAGGATTACTCATCATATACTGGGAAATATCCCAAAATATTATATGTATATGTAGTATTATATGTATAAAGAGACGTTGAGGGTTCTGAATCCTCTTAATCAAAATGCAAGGGTGCTTCCAAAATATACATTGGAAACTAGACAGAATTAGGAGATAGCTTTCCCAAGAAAAAGAATTTGAGAAATAACTCTGCAAAATAAGTGTCCAAAATAGCTCGCAGTAACTATTTTGGGTTTCAAACTATGAACATTCCAATTTTCCGCACGCTATGTCTGTACAGCGTGGAGGGAGCTAATATTCAAAGAATGTTCTCCAGATTTTGTTTATACAAAGAATTGAATGCCTCGCGATAGTTTCTGTAAGAATGCGGCGAGGTACTCAATTCCTACTTATAGATAGTGGTTATATACATATAAGAAGTAAAAGTAAATGATTAATATCCTATAAAATGGATATCAAGTCTATTGCTGTTATAGATTGATCCTCTCGCTTTGTCAGATTGACATCGCGTGAGTATTTGAATAGCCTTTGTCATAATAGATCTATCTGGATATTTCCTCGCGTCATCCTTTAGGATGAAGCGAGGGAATATCCTTATTCGAAGTAAATGATCAGAATTTATAACTGTCATAACTACCTTCTGGAATTTCTGTTTAGAAAATTATGAACATAGAATCTTTTGCATCCAAGTTCATGAACTCAAAATTATTGATTCTCAAAGATTATCAAGCGATGATTAACACTGCATGGGTCTCCAGGAACCTTTTAGAGTTCTGAACATTAAACCTTATGATTCTCATCTATAAACATAACATTGACAGAAAATTGAGTAAATTCATAATTCTGCCAGATCATACCTAACTTGGTTACATCATCCAAATTTCTTACGTAATTGGAACGAACAATTGGCGCATTAAAGATGTGGAAGTGTTATGATCTTCGAAAATCGAATTCAAGATATGATGCAAAATTCAGATTAAATGATGAAATTGAGGTTTATACTCTGCTGAAACAGAATTACGAAATGGAAATAGAAACCAAAAAGATAAGAAATTCACAATTTGATAACCGATCATTCTTCTTGTATCTCAAATAACAAAGAATTAAAAACGAATACACCTGGAAATCTGATTGCTATCAGAATAATGCAAAGATGAGCGAACGAGTCGGAGTTTAGATGATGATCGTCATGATGGATGAACAAGCGATCCGAAAGCAACTCTCCTCCCAGGGTATCCTCTAGCTAATCTAACAACTAATCTTAAAGAAATCTACTGCGAAATTGAATTACAAATCTACGGAAACAAATTATAAATCTGAAGAACATCAAAGTAAATTGCAGAGAAAATTAAATCCTAACCTACCTACTAAATTCTAAAAAGTGGACTGGAGAGTAAAGTCGAGCTATTCTCTTCAATCTCCCGCCTGCTGAGCTGATTCTCCAAGGGTCTTATTTATAGATGGGTGTTGTAACTGCTTCTACCTTGGATGATAACCGCTCGCATCAGAATAGCTCTCCTCTCGCTTTGTCCAGTTCCTTCAAAGCGAGAGTCAGAAATGTAATCATCTTTCTTGATGAGGCGAGGTCTCACAGTTTCTCCAAAGAATTCTGCTTCTCGCCATAACGGATAAAACTTCTGTCTTGCACAGACTTCCTTTCCTCGCGATGTCAATCATCATCGCGTGGACTTCAGCATCCGCACATTTTCCTTAAATCTTTTCCTGATTTAGGAAACAAGCCCTCGCACCATTCCTTTTCTTTCCTCGCCATGTCCTTTCCACTTCCTGCTGTTTTCCAGCTTAACTTCCTGTTGCATGACGAAGCGTGGATCAGTTCAATAGAAACACTGCGTGCGAGACTTACAACGAAAACTCAGAATTTCAAGCCATTTTTCATGTATTTTCCAACTCCTTTGCAATCTTAATTCTTCTTCCATCTTTTCTAATCCTTTATGATCATTCATCAAAAATCAATGGAATTAAGAGCAAAAGATCATCATTAAGACACTAAATTGGACGCAAATGACAGTCACAAAAGGCTGTCATCACCATCCTCACATTTAGAAACACTTGTCCTCAAGTGGTAAGAAACTTGTAAAGTTTCAAAGAATAAGTCCAATTAGTGGCTTCTGGGATTAAGATGTTCATGTAAGACTCCACTGGATCACTACCTTCTCTTTTCCAACTATCCCAAGCTCAACTCTTTCAATTGATTGATGCTTCATACCTGACTTTGAATTCACCAGATTTCATGGAAACATTAACAGAAGTGATTTGCATTTATGTGAATTATTGTTCCGCTCCTTAGTTAGTCAGACTTCTCTTCTCACGCTCAATCATGTCCAACTCATGTGCATGTCTTGTATTCTGAAATACACTCTCTCTCTCTTTTTTTTTTTTATCAAGGGGTGGCCTTCCGTGGCTTTCAATAGCTCGGTTTCACATTATTAGGAGGAGTCGCATGACCTGACATTGCAGATGAAACTTCAACTCCCCTGCCCTTGATTCTGCTCTTTTAAAGTTCTTCAACTTATAAATCAGAGGGGCAGCTGTGCCAGCTACTTATATCCACATTATTTTACCACGTCTGTTTCTAAAATTTCCCTTGCTCTCTTTTTTTTGTTTTTTTTTTTTTTTTTTAATATGCACACTCATCTTCCAAGAGAGACTAGATTAGATCAATCCTCTTAACCTTGTGCAGTTATTATTTATGGTATGCAAATCACTAAGGTTAATATCATCACAAAACCTTCAAATTACTTATCCAGTAATGACATCAATCGATCTCAGAGCGTACAGCTAAGAACAGTTTTCAAGAGCGGCTCATGCTTGCAGTGAAAATCTATAAAGTAGATGTCTCCACAGGAACCACTTTTTAAACTCATCTTCTATTCCTTTATCAGTTTATTAACTTCCCTGAGTTTATTATTACTATCATTATTATTTAGCTTGAAATTCAATATTATGACACAACTTCCTATTAAATCTATCCTAAGTTATAACAGAACTAATGGAAACAGGAAAGAAATAAAGAAAAAGAGACTGTAATTAAAAAGAAGAAGAAGGTTTCAGAGAACTCCCCTGTGATCTCAGGATGGTCCTGCATCATTGTCTGGATCTTTAGGTGGTATGGATGGAGATTTCTTTAGATCCGAGACTAGGTTGGCAAGAATGTCTACCAATCTCGTGCTGTTATACTGCTCCTGTCTCCTCAGTTCCATATCCCTTTCTCGTTCCTGTCTTCTCTCTTCAAGTTCTTCTCTTCTCAGCCTTTCAAATCTTTCCATCTCTTCCCTTCTCATTCTTTCCTGTCTATCCCATTCTTCCTTCCTTATCTTCTCTTGCCTCTCCATCTCTTCTTTCCTGAGTTTCTCCTCAGTTTGAATCCTGACATGCTCAAGTTCAATCCTCTTCTGCTCCATTTCTCTCTGAACATGCTTGTCTTCTGACATAGTTTTCACTAGCATCTCCATGGACTGTGCAAAACTTTGGATTGAAGTACTCATATTCTGAGATTCATCCACAGATATTGTGTTCCTCATTGGCTGTCTCATAGGTTGGGATGGTGCAGAAGTGTTCTCAAACTCTTCATCTTCTGGAATAGGATTCAATGCAGGAGATGGAGTTACAGTCTTCGTCCTTTTTGTTGAGGTTTTTGACTGATATGATCTTGATTTTGAAGGAAGATAGACCCTTTTTGTCTTAGGAGATGGCACCTTTGATCCTGATCCTTCGGAAGTTTGTTCCTCTAAGTCTGGCATTTGGTAAATCAACTCTCCCCTTAAAGTGTCTTCTGGTAATGGAATAGGAGGATCTATCTTTATGATCTCTGGTAAAAATGGTGTGATTGAGACTCCTTGTTTCTCACAAAGTCTTCTGATTAAATTCGGGTAAGCCAATGCTGCATCTTCTCCAACTCTTGACTTAATAACATTGAGAACATGGTGTGCAGCACTGCATTTTCTTCCTGACCATAACAATGCAAATCCCTCGAAAGTTCCGGCTGAGGGTCCTTGAAAATTTGTAGTAGGTCTGAGCTTTGAGTAGTAGAAATCAAGTGTAGGCAAGTACTCAGGCTTCAAATTCTTCAATGGAATCTTATTCTGCTCAGTTCCTCTGTGTGTTGAACAAAATCCCAATGCCATTTTTCTAGCATTAACAAGTTTATTTCCTTGAGTTTTCTTCCTCAGTAGGACTTCGGATTTGACTTCTGGCTGTTCTAACAAAGGTGCCTGAATCAGATCATTTAGAGTTTCTACAGTGACTTGCACTGTTTTCCCTCTAATCCATGTTGTTTCTGCCTCAACATCAAAGTTAGCATAGAACTCCCTGGTCAGTTCCACATAACCACATTTGTTATTGTGTCTCATGAAAATGTCCCATTCATTGATCCTCCTCCAGTAGCTGATACACTTGTGATCCAGCCACTTGGGATGAAATCCTTTGTCCGGAACAATCATTTTGGACATACCCAAGTAATTCTCCAATGCTTCCTTTCTTCCATTAAACTTGACCTTGATTTCTTCTTCTGTAAATTCAGTCCTCTTTTCTATGCTGTCAGGGATTGATAACCTCACCTTTGGACTATTCTTTCCCCAATAACTCGCAGGTAGCAATTCTGGGACATCTTTTCCGGGGGATGATCCTTCAGATGTATCTGATTCATTTCCCTCAGATTCTTGTGCTCCTTCCTGCTCATCCCCAGCATTCTCATTTTCTTGTTCTTCTGTTTGGCCTCCTTCTTGAGCAGGTTCCACATTTTCTTCATGAACTTGTTCTGAGTTTTGCTCATGGTCAGGTTCTGGATGTTCTTCTTGAACTCTATCAGTGTCATCATGTTGTGAATTGCCTATACCTGAATCATAAATCAATGACGTGCTGGTATCTACCTTCTCAGTAACTTCAAGGCTATGCTGATTTAAGATCTCTGTGGGATCTTCCTGTACAGGTTCGTTTAGTAGAAGAGGAATAGTAGTAGATTCTGAGTCTAGAAATCCTTGGACTCCATAGTACTCTTCTACTCTCTTCTTCTGTTCTGCGGCCCATTCAGGATCATTCATCCTTACAATTGCTCTCTGAACTACTTCATCCCTGACTTGAGGTGGAAGGAGCCATTGATTCATTTGATTTTCAGCATTCGTCTGTGTTCTGAGATATTGGCTGACAGTGTCTTCCATAAAATATTTTCTCTGCTGAGCTTCTTGAGTTTCATTTCTCTGCACTTCTTCTTCATAAGCTTGAATTGCTAATGGAGATGGTTCCATTACTTGGTCAGGATTTATTTGTTGTTGGATTTCCTCTAACTCTGACTCAAGTTTAGCTGCACATTCACTTGCTTGTTCTGCTGAGGTGCGTGCATTCCCTCCTTCTCTAGCCAATTTTCTGAACTTTTTAATTAGTCCTTCCAGAGAGTAAGTCATGTTCCCGACTGTAGTTCCATGCAAGTTCATATCTTCAAAAGTCTGTAAATCTTCCAGTGTCTGTTCCTGAAATATGTCTGCCACTGATTCCTCAATTTGATTTACAAATTCTTGCTCATCTGCAGCTTGTTCTGGTGGTATATCTTGCTCAGTATTTTCTCCTGAAAACCCTTGTAAATCAATCTGACTCTGAATAAGATCCCTGTTGACCTGAGCTTGTTGATCTTCATCTTGCCCTTCTCTATCATCTTTTTCAGTAATCTGAACCAGTTGGAGATCAGTGCTCGGTCTAGTTGATCCTTGTTCATCAGGTTGATGTTCTTCAATGCATGCTCTCCAGCCCTCTGGATCTATATCCCCCACTTCCAAATTAGTGTAAGAAGTGAGCTCCAACCTTTCTGTGTAGGGAACTATCCCTAGAGTTGGTTCGACTTTTTCTTCTTCAGAGCTGGTGTCAGGTACTACATACTTGGGCTTCCTAGCCTTCATCTTTATCCTGAACTTTTTAACTGGCTTTTCAGGTTCTTTTTCTTGTTGCTTTTCTTTCTCAGGAACGATTCCCAATTGTTCTACATTCTTAAGAGAAGATCCTTGCTGCTTAAATTCTTCAGGGTTGGTTTCCTTCTGCTCAGAAGGTAACCTTCCTCTCCTTTTGTAGGTGACAACTTCTTTCTTTTCTTGAGCTGATTGTAGAATCTCAACATCTTCATCCATCAAGTCTTTTGTCACATCCAGAATTTCTTGAGTTGTTAGTTTATCTTCATTTTTCCTCTTCTTCAGAATTCGGCTAGCTTCCTCAGGCCTGCCTGCCTCCACCTTCTTCCCAGTCCTTTTCTTAACTAATGATACTTCATCTGAAGTGCTCGAACTGAGATTGTGTGACTTCCTCTTTTTGGAAGATACTTTCTTTTTACCTTTCTTGTCTTGAGTTCTCATGAGTTCCTCCCATTCTCGATCTGCCTTTCGTTTGTTTGCATAATAGCAATCCATACTCTCTTGCAGAATCGGATGGATTTCATCATTTCCCTCGTTCTTTTCTCCCAAAATAGTTGTAACCTCATCAACCACTCTCATCTTCTCAATTCTTTGCTCATCATCTGTGCTGTCTTCATCTGAATCGTGCTTCTTAATGTAGAAATTCTTGCCTAATCCCTTCAGCATGATATTCATTCCATTTCTATTCAGATATTTCTCATTCCATTCATCCCAATCATCAATAATTACCTGCTGAATTCTTCCTTGTGTTTGATCAGTGTAAGGTCTGTGCTCCTTATATGCATTTTCCCTGCACATAGCATCATACCTGACATACTTCTCGATGAATTCTTTCTTCCTCTCCTGGACATATCCATGAACTTCCTGTTGGAGAGTTAGAGGTAATCTCTTCATGATCTTATTGGGTCTGTCTGTAATGAGTAGATCTGCATCTGCTGGTGTTATTGATGGAGCTGAAACTTTTCTGAAATTCGCTATGGGTTCCAGTCCTTCATTAACAACTGATTCTCTGAAAATATTCCTTACTATGTTTTGTGGTGTCTGTTTTGCATCTGATCTCTGCTTTCTGTTTTTGCCTGATCTCTCAGCTTCTCTCTTCTCTGCATCCTTAATCCATGCTTGCTGTTCTGGCATCAATTCAGCAAACTCCTCCAAAGGAAATTCCTCATTAGGTTTCCTTACCAACCCTGGTTTAAGAATCCTTCTCTTCAGATCATCCCCTTTTGACCATTTATTCATATACCTGATCCAGCCATTTCTGGCTTCTTGAATAATTCTAAGGACATCTTTCCATACCGTCTGACCCTGTTTAGCTTTCTTGAAATAAGGCTCGAGGTCATGCCTTAAATTGATGCGAGCATCAATAATCTTATCTAGGGCCAGATTTGTTAAGAAATTCTGTTCAATGGGTCCCTTCTTGTTCAGGAATGTTGAAGGCATGTATGCAGGGAGTGCCTGCTGAGCATCATAGACTCTAGCATTCCGGATTTCATTAAGTTTGCAGCAGTATTTGGTGAGTCGCTTAACATATTTTGGTAGTGGTTGGGGGTCAAAGTAATCCAGCTCCAGCCCTGTCTGATCTTTCGGATTGATAATTCTGTAGCACTCCTGATTCCACTCAGCCATGCACTTCCTTTCCCTTTCCAAAATTCTTTCCAGTCTGATTTCATTAGGCCAGTGCCTATCATTGATCAGGATTATCATTTGATCATCCCAAAATCTATTCATCTTATCCCAGAATGCTTCTTCTAAATCAATCCTCAATGATTCCTTTTCCTTTTCTGGTATATGTTGAAGCATAAATGGATTGATATAAAATTCTGGAGGTGAAATTTGCATTGCTGTCCAACCACCACTCCTCCGAATAGTTTCTACCATCTTGACCGTTCTCGTCTTTGCCAAGAATGATTTCTCTTTCTTGTCCGATTCTATATTTCGAGCTTGAAGTTCTTCATAGGTCATCTTATGAATCCTTAAGAAACAAGAACAACTGGTAAATTAGTGTCACCATACTCACATTTAGAGCTTGACTCTAAATGTGCAAATAATAGAAAAGAAACATAATACCAGCTTTTCTTTTTATATTCATCATTCTATTCATGACATCACCATACTCACATTTAGAGATTTGCTCTAAATGTGAAGATTTCAATGCTAACTGAGTCTAATTTAATCAGAAAATAGCAGGAAATTCGAATTCAAAACATCATTAATCAAAAGCAAAACATCTAGTTTATCAGAAAATATGGAACTACAAAACATGGTGTTTCTTATGACATTCAACCTATCAATTACAGATGAGGAGGTGTCTCTGCCTCAATTCCAAATCTTTGAAACAGATTACAATGCTCAGAAACTAAGCACCTCATACAGTAAATTGACACAACTCCATAAGTATTCCTTGAGGGACCATGATTGTTATCATAATAGCTCCTAAGGTCACAGAGTCTCTTCTTGGGTTGTCCTTGAAAAGGTGAGATGAATTCCTCATAACTGGATAACCACCCTCTGACTTGAAGTCGAAGATCCTTGAGTCTTCGTCTATTCTTGCACAGAGGAGCGAAGAGCCAAATTCCCTTCTCTTGCTCTTCCCTTTCATCCTTACTTAAGAGCATAAGAGCTTTTACATAGATGGATGGGGGGTGATTATCAGTAATTGCAGGTTTCAAAAGTTCAAACGCTGCTTGTTCATTCTTGTCTTTGACGAATAAACGCAGTGCCTCATGTAACTGGTACATCCAATTTCCTGCATTTTTGCAGGTTTCAAGGAAAATGCTTTGTGTCTCTTCAAAAGTTCCCCATCCCCATGCTGTAAAGTCTTCAAGAGAAGCCCTTTGCAAGACTAAAGGATGATGAGTAGCTTTTTCGAGCTCTTTGCAAACCAGTTTACAATTAAAGACAGTCTCAAGGTGGTCAAATGCAAATCTTGATAAAATGTTTCCAAGAATCTCATAGGGAAGATCTGTGATCTGAGTTTCCCCCGATCCAGATTTCTCTAGTGAAGTCCTTGGTTGCTTTGATGAAGTTCCAATTTCATAACTGAGTAAAGTTAAAAACAAAAGTAGAATTAACAACTAAAGAATGCAATTCATTAATGGAAAAAGGGATGTACAGCTTTGAATCATCCACATAATTCTCTGTCCCAAGACAAAAACACAAAAGATACAAGCAAAGAAAATATCAATCACTTGATTTCTAGATTATTCTAATTCCAGTAGTTCTTCTTCATTCTGATCTTCTTCTGCATTGTTCCATTGCTCCCATTCAAATAATATGCCTAGTTCGCCACTTGCTCTTCTGTACTGCTTGACGTAATCAAACAGTTCACAAGGAATACACTCCATCCTTTCATTAAAAGGTAATTGCTGTCGCTCTTGGATAGAGTGGTTCTTACAAAAACTCCTTTCCTCTTGATCAAGGAATGGGTTTGGGAACTTTTCACCATAAAGGAGCCAGTGGAGAACACTCATTTTTAAGAATAGAAGTTCAAAAGGATCTTGAGTTACAGATTTGATCAATTGAATTCCTTCCTCATCCAGCTGCGGATCTTGTTTGGAAAGCAGTAAAAAGGATCTTATGAAAGTGGTTGGTTTGTGTTTATCATCTAAACCAGGCTTAAGAATTTCATAAGCTTTTTCCTCATTTTTATCCTCGACAAAGGCTATCAATGCAGGCACAATATTAAACATATAGTTGCCTGCATCCTGGCATCTTTTAATAAATCTGACTTGGTTACTTGGATAAGCATCCCCTCTCCAAACAGCACAAGTTTCCAAATTAGCTCTCTTTAGAGCTAACGACGACCTGCTTGCTGAGAGAAATTGCTTAGAAGTTTCGGACGCTCTAAAAAGTGCCTTTATGCTTTCCATTCCTAGTCTTGACAGAATGTCTCCCAGTAACTCTATTGGTAAATCAAGTAATTGAGTTTCCAAGAGTTGAGGGTTTTCGACATTTCTGAAAAGAAAAGGAGAAAGAACACAGAATTCAAAGTTAAACTCAACATTTATGTAGTAATGAGATTAGATTTTATTATCAAAATCAGGCTACATTACATTGTGCAAAATATCTGATCTAGTGACAGTTTCAAAGTTAAAAATTAGAAGACATGTCACATACATCAATCTCTTTCTCCTTTGTCCAAAAGCTTATTCATAAATGCTATAATTATCAAAGTTCTCCCCTGCTGCCATCCTAAAGTCAGCTATGGCTCTTTTTGTGTCACAGCAGAGATAGCAGACCTGATCGGCTGTATAGTATGATGACTTATGGAAGGTTTCCTGATCACGAACTTCTACAACACAGAATTCCCTATTTTCCTGCCCTAAGAATGGATTTGGGACATATTCCCATTCTGAAACTAGGGTGAGAAAATTGTATCTAAATTCATAACTGTTTAATCTATCCCTTAAGATTGGACTAATTAAGCGAAATCCAGCTTCTATCTCTTCCTTAGAACTTTTACTTAGGCAACATAAAGCTTTAAAATATTGGGACATCTTAAAGTTATCTTCTATTCCTTCATCCAGGATCTGAAATGCCTTAGATTCTTTCCCTTGTACAAACAATTCCAAGGCCTTGGGCAAATTCAGAATATGATTCTCAGCCTCTCTACAGGCATCTAGAAAATTGATTTTACCAGAGGATTCATTGGAAATTCTTTTAAAGGCTAGATCTTGTACATTAAATCTCCGAAGGACAATAGGATATTCTGAGGCTATCGTGAATGTTGAACAGATTTGTTTGCACTTGAGCAGATCTTCAAAGCTGCTCTGCCCTACTCGTGACAGAATCTCCCCAAGGACATCCAATGGAAGATCAGTCAGGTGTAAAGCAGAGGACTCAGAAGGCTGCTCCTCACTGTTATTTAATCGAATTTTAAAGAAGAAGAATCAGTTGAAGTTATACTCCAAGTTTTAGAATTAGGGAAGAACGACAGTGGATGAAAAACTTAAACCCTAGTATGAGTAAAGACATTATAATGCAGAATGTAACAACTTTAAACACCAGGAAGAAATGCGATGAAAAATGAACGGAGAGCTTACGGGTTGTTGCTCGCCATTAGGACTGTTCCTGAAGCTGAGTGTTACTGAAGAAGAGTTTCGCAAATAAGGGAAGAAGAAAAACTTCAAAGATGGCGGTTTCTTCTCAAGAGAGAATATGAAAAGATATGAAAATGATTTGAAAAGATAAGAAGGTTATAGGTCTTATATAAAGCAATGGGCTGGCCTAGTTAAAGAATAAAAAGTAGGGTACTCAAGTACTCAGAGTGTATTCACTCATTCTAGACCTGCCACATCAGTGAGTCTGGTTATTGATTCAAAAATTGAGTTAATGAAGTCAAACAACATAAATTGGATAAAATTGGATTGGTTAAGAACAAAGCGGGGGGTAATCATTGAAAAGGATTAAGACTTCTAAATTTAGTATTAAGTCTGATTAAATCTTCTTCACCAGATTCATCTTAATGCCTAACAAAAATCCACCCTTAGCTTATTTATTTACAGATTACCAATTCTTCCATCCTATTTCCTGATTTCCAGTTTCATCTCTAATTCATTTTTGAGTTGAGTAAAGAAACTGATCATACAGAATAGAAAATTAGGAGAATTGTAATACATAAAATCCAAATGATCCAAAATACATCAAAATATCCAGAAATTACAATCATATATAATAATATAGAATTTCTAACTCTAACTACCAATGGTCAATTTCCTCTTCATCGGAGTCGGTCCACATGAACTCATCAGGGAATACTTCACCGCAATACAGTCTAAACTGCCTCACCATGTCAAAGAATTGACATGGGATGCAGTCCATCTTGATGTGTGGTGGTAGTAAGACTCGAACCTGCAAGGTGTGATCCTTGCAGTAGCTCATCTCTGGTTGCCCAAGGAAAGGATTTGGAAGTTGAGGAATATGAGTGAACCAATGAAAAAGATAGATCTTAATGAAAACCACTTCTAAAACATCAGAAGCTACTGTTTGGACCAACTCTAATCCTTCTTCAATCCATTTATCCTCTTGTTTTGTTAAAAGGAGCATCGTTCTGAGCAGAATAGTAGGTTCATGCCCATCATCTAGTCCTGGCTTGAGGATTTCATATGCCTTCTTCTCATCTTTTTCCTCCACAAATGCCCTTAATGCAGGTTCAATGTTGAACATGAAGTTCCCTGCATTTTGACACTCCCGAATGAATCTTTTCTGGTTGTCCGGATAGACATCCTCTCTCCACATCATACACGATTCCAAGTCCACTCTCTTGTATACAAGATGGGTTTTGCTTGCCTGGTAAAATATTGGAGAGACTTCTGCTATCCTGAAGAGCTCTCTAACATTATCCTTTCCGATTCTTGAAAGAATATCCCCCAACAACTCAGTGGGTAAATGGGATATTTGAGTCCCAATGCGCTGTGGATTCCTAGCATTTCTGTTTCCAGAAAATAATATAATGAGGAACACAAGGGGAATAGTTTTATGATGGAACCAGAATACTCGAAATGGGAGTTTCATTCCTAATATGAAGTTTCAAAGTCTCATAAGGATAATGCATCAGTTACAAACTAAAAATTTCAGAAAAGATTCTCTGGATTAATGAGTGTAAAGAAACGGCTCTTAGTTATGAGGAATCTTAAATGATTAATGTTTCGTTTTCTACAACCATTCCCTAAAAAAATAGAAACATGAACCCTAGGTCTAGAAATGCAATCTAACAACAAATTTTCAAAATAGAACTAAGAATAAAAGAAAGGAAAGATGAATGAGATTGCTTACGGATTGTTCTCGGCCATGATCTTGCTTATGAGAATGGTTGAGAGTGATAAAAATGGTGTATGGCGATTTCTTCTTGAGTAAGAGAAGAGAAATCTGATAAAAATTTTTGAAATGACAAGTGAGAGGAATGACTGCAAGGACAGAGACGCCTATTTTTATCTAAAGACTGCAGGGGTCAAGATAGTAAATCTTGTCTCTGCAGGGAGTAATGATTAAGCCTAGAATAACCCTATTTCGAAGATTTTTATTTAAAAGGACAGATAAAAATCTAATGTAAAGGATTAGATCAATCAAGTTGTTTCCTTTTAATAAAAATGAAGCGATGAGTAAATATATAGCAACACCAAAAGGGGTTAGTATTTAGATACAAATTAAGAGATTACATAATCGATCAGTTTGAATCTGAATCAGTTTCTAATTCTGACTCAGATTCAATTACATGCTCATTAAAATTTTCTCTTAATCTCCTAACTAAACTAGTAACCTCACAACACAAACAATCAATGTTTGTGGCACCATAGTTAAAGTGTGGAGGTTCCCTAACTAAGTCCCTACTATGTGGCGCTAAATAATCGCAGTACTCGCGATGTCCCTGTCCCTTGAAGGGATTAGGCTCCTCTTCGCTTTCATTGAATAGCTTGCTGATCTTCGCCTCCATCTTGCGGATGTGATCTTCATCTTTAAAGATTGATCCGAGAAGATACAATCCCTCATCAATTTCCTCAAGGCTCTCCAGACTCAAAAGAATGAAGGCCTTGATGAATATTGAAGGGTGATGGTTGTCATCGACTCCAGGTTTAAGAACTTCAAAAGCGGCTTCCTTGAGCCCTGTATAGCAGAATCTCAAGAGTGCAGGTTCTAGTTTCAGCATGAAATTCCCCGCCTCTCTGCATCTTCGAAGTATTCGGATGTAATGAGAGTCAAGTGTCCTCTCTGCAGTCATCCTCCTTTCCACATTTGCCCTCCTCCATACTATAGGCGCCATAGTTGCTTTGGCGAACTTTTTGCAGGTTGGGGCTAACCTGGCTACATCCTTCATCTCTTCCCTTCCCAGCCTTGAGAGAATATCTCCCAAGATTTCTTCAGGAATGTCTAGAATGGATGTTCTAGCATTTGGAGCTGCTGCGGCCATTCTATCTTTTGAATATGGTTTTAGGATAATTTCTCAGGATGGAAATGTTTGAGATGAGAGAATAGGAGGATTCGACTAGATTTTATAGCAGAAAAACTAAATTCTGCCATAATTACTGGCGGTTGAAACGACGTGATGGTTAGTGTACGAGAAGAAGAAGAGTCTGAAAAGGGTATTTTGGTCTTTGAGAAGTTTGAAAATCTATCCGTTCAAAATTCCCAGACTCTCGCTCTGTCGATTGTCATTGCGTGGGTATAAAAATCCTTTTCTCGCTTTGTTAATTACAAAGCGAGAAAACATTCTTGTACAATTCCCAGAGTAAAATAGTCTCGCTTTGTTTTTCAACAAAGCGTAGAGACCAAACTCTTATTCCTTAACAAATTTAAATTTTGACAGAATAAAAATTTGAACTGATCACCTCGCATCATAACTTTTACAAAGCGTGAGTAAGAGTAACTCATTTTAACTCACGCTTTGACAAAATTACAGAAGCGTGGCCTCAGAATCCATTCATACTCCATTTTCCAAACACTTAATACTCAAAAACCTGTTTGAAGATTCATGTCTCTTCCTTCTTCATTCCATCACAGCTTCATTTCTCGAATTCCTGAAAATAAAGAATAAAGGAATTAGAGATGAAAAATAAGTCTAAAGAAAAAGGGAATACTACTCAGTTAACCTGGGTAGTATCCACCCCCCTATATTTTTTTTTTTTTTTTCAAGAAAAACAGAAGACTAAGGATTATCCAAATATTCAGTTTGGATATTTAGATCTTGTTGACCAATATATTCCTTCAGCCTGTGTCCATTCACAGTCTTTTCTCCTTCATTGAGCATAATTGTCACTGATCCATTGTCATGAACAGCTACAACAGGAAATGGTCCTGTCCACCTTGATCTGAGCTTACCTGGGAATAATTTCAAACGAGAATTATAAAGCAAAACCAATTGACCAACAGAAAATTCTTTATGTTTAATTTTTGAATCATGAATTTTCTTAGTTCGATCTTTATAAATCTTGCTGCTTTCATATGCTTCCAGTCTCATCTCTTCTAGTTTAGACAGATCAAACTTCCTCTTATCTTGTCCTGACTGAAAATCCATGTTGAGCATTTTAATGGCCCAGTATGCTCTATGTTCTAACTCAACTGGAAGATGACATGCTTTTCCAAAAACTAATCTGTAGGGAGACATTCCTATAGGAGTTTTAAAAGCAGTTCTGTAAGCCCATAAAGCATCATCTAACTTCTTTGACCAGTCTTTTCTTGTGATGTTCACAGAAGCTTGTAGAATGTGCTTAATTTCCTTATTAGATACCTCCACCTGTCCACTTATCTGAGGATGATATGGTGATCCAACTTTGTGATGAACGCCATACTGCTTTAGTAATTTCTCAAAGAGCTTATTCACAAAGTGAGATCCTCCATCAGATATAATGGCACGAGGGGCTCCAAACCTGGTAAAAATATTCTTCTGTAGAAATTTAGTAACTTGTTTAGCTTCATTATTGGGCAAGGCTACTGCTTCTACCCACTTTGAAACATAATCAACAGCTACTAGAATATAATGATTACCAAAAGACGGGGGAAATGGTCCCATAAAATCAATTCCCCAGACATCAAATATCTCTACTTCTAAAATCCCTTTTTGAGGCATTTCTTCTCTCATTGAAATGTTTCCCAGTCTTTGACATCTATCACACATCTTTATAAGTTTCTGGGAATCCAAAAAGATAGTTGGCCAGTAAAATCCACAATCTAGAACTTTTCTAGCAGTCCTAGCAGGACCATGATGGCCTCCCAAAGGGTTCTCATGACACTTTCTGACAATTTGGAAACCTTCTTTTTCATGAACACAGCGCCTAATAACCTGATCTGAACAAAACTTGAATATAAGGGGTCATCCCAATAGTATTTCTGTATTTCTCTGAAAAACCTTGACTTCTGATGAGAGTCTTTAAATTTTGGGACAATCTTGCAAGCTAGATAATTAGCAAAATCTGAAAACCAAGGACAATCAAATTGATGCAACTGCAAAGCATACAATTGTTCATCTGGGAATTTATCATTTACAACTTCCTCTTTCTCTGTTTTCTCCTCCAGTCTAGAAAGGTGGTTTGCTACTCCATTATCTTTTCCTTTTCTATCCTTGATAATAATGTCAAATTCTTGTAGAAGTAAAACCCATCTTATCAGCCTCGGTTTGGCTTCTTGCTTTGAGAAAAGATATCGTAATGCAGAATGATCTGTGTAAACTATAGTTTGGGCTCCAATAAGATACTGTCTAAACTTATCAAAGGCAAAAACTACAGCATACATTTCCTTTTCTGTAGTAGTGTAGTTTATCTGGGCATCATTAAGAGTATGGCTAGCATAATAGATAACATGATGTTCGCCTTCTTTGTGTTGCCCCAAAACTGCTCCTACTGCATTCTCACTACCATCGCACATAAGCTCAAAAGGTAGACTCCAATCAGGAGACTGAACTATAGGTGCAGTGATTAATTTCTCCTTCAAAGTCTTAAAAGCTGCTAAGCAATCTTCATCAAAGCTGAATGTCACATCCTTATGAAGAAGATTACATAGGGGTCTTGCTATCTTAGAAAAGTCCTTA
This sequence comes from Hygrophila difformis, assembly GCA_030278955.1. Classification (NCBI taxonomy): domain Eukaryota; kingdom Viridiplantae; phylum Streptophyta; class Magnoliopsida; order Lamiales; family Acanthaceae; genus Hygrophila; species Hygrophila difformis. The sequence goes on from JAOANR010000011.1 coordinate 4,199,973, forward strand.
ATAAACCTTCTATAAAAACCAGCATGACCAAGAAAAACTCCTTACTGCCTTAATTGTTTTAGGTGGTGGTAGATTTGCTATTACAGAAACCTTAGCCTTATCTACTTCTATTCCTGCTCTAGATACTTTGTGTCCCAGGACAATTCCTTCTTGAACCATAAAATGACACTTTTCCCAGTTAAGAACTAAGTTAGTGTCCTCACATCTCTGCAAAATTTTTGACAAATTTTTTAAAGAATCTTCAAAGTCAGTTCCTATGAACAGTAAAATCATCCATAAACACTTCAATGCATTTTTCAATAAAATCAGAGAAAATACTCATCATGCATCTTTGAAATGTAGCAGGAGCATTACATAATCCAAAAGGCATTCTTCTATAAGCAAATGTTCCATATGGGCATGTAAAAGTTGTTTTCTCATGATCTTCACTAGCAATAACTATTTGATTATAACCTGAATAACCATCGAGAAAACTATAAAATGGTTTACCTGACAATCTTTCTAACATTTGATCAATGAACGGTAAAGGAAAATGATCTTTTCTTGTGGCAGTGTTTAATTTTCTATAGTCAATGCAAACTCTCCAACCAGTTACTGGTCTTGTTGCTACTTCATCACCATGTTCATTTGTCACAATACAAATCCCACCCTTTTTGGGTACAACTTGTGTTGGACTTACCCATTTACTATCAGAGATAGGATAGATTATACCTGCATCAAGTAGCTTGATTACCTCCTTCTTGACAACTTCCTGCATTGGTGGGTTTAGCCTCCTTTGTGGTTGTCTGGAAGGTTTGTATTCATCCTCCATCAGAATCCTATGCATACAAATGTGTGGACTGATGCCTTTGATATCTGCTATAGTCCAAGCAATTGCCTGAATATGATTTTTAAGAGTACCTACTAGAGCTTGCTCTTGTTCTTCACTCAATTTGGATGAAATTATTACAGGAAGCTTCTTTTTATCTGCCAAGAAGGCATACTTAAGATGTTCTGGTAATACTTTAAGCTCAAGCTCAGGTGGGGTTTTCTATCGATGGAGTTAATCTGCTTCGAGTTTGCACTTCCATCTTTAAATCAGATCCTTCCTCAAAAGGGTCTGTTTTATCAATGTCATCCTCAGATTGCTCTGAAGATGGCATATCCTCACTT